>CM042164.1:85399994-85418204 GCA_023376005.1 Doryteuthis pealeii | reverse complement strand
TAGTTTTATGGCACTGGGTTACCTGACGCTCCAGCAATGCAATAGAGTCTCTCCTTATTATATTACATTCATTTTATTACTCGAGTTGGTCTTTACTCCAGAAGAACGTTGTTTGTAAGTTTTTTTTTTTTTTCTTTTTTTTTTAGTGTGAATTTTAGTGGAGGCTGGAAAGTTTCAGATTTAATTTTATTCGTTCGTGGCCAAATGAAAAATGGGAATCGGAAAGACAATTTTTCTGAAATAAGAGACCGTCATCGTTGCAGTGAAAATGTCACCGCGCTCCGCTTGTCAAAATCTTCATAAGCTCTGTTAATTAGCCATCAAAACATGCATAACGAGTGGAAAGATTGGTATTTCAGTAGAAAACTCAATTCTAGTCCAACGATGTTATCTTGCGTGTTATTGTAAGTTGAAATACTATTAGGACTATTTTTAAAAAAGAGGAAAAAGGGTGGGGAAAACCCTCTGAAGACGTTCCTCCTTCTTGTTTTGATAGAGATACACACACACACTACGACACACACACCATATATTATATATATATATATATATATAGTATGGTGTGTGTGTGTGTGTGTGTGTGTGTGTGTGTGTGTGTGTGTGTGTGTGAAATGTCGGGCGCAAGGATTTGTAAAAGATAAGTAGTGTTCACGTTATTACAGCCAAACCAATTATAAACAAATAAGTAGTTACAGAAAAAACACGACAATCGATCAAATATCAGGAAATAAAGCATGATACATATCTGCAAATATAATTATTCAATGCCTGAGAAGATAACAGAATCTGAACACGTGTCCGCATATGTAAATTAATAATAGAACATTTTTTTAAAACATAATCCTTTTGCATACCTTTTTTAATAGAATATCTAATTTTATATATATAATATATATATATATATATATATATATATATATATATATATATATATATAGTAGTTTTCTCTGTAATATGATTAGTTTATTAGCCCTCTTAGGGAATGTTTTAAAGAAGTACTTGTATAAATCTATAACTTTGCATGCAACATGAACATGTATTGTGGATGTTACAGTATAATAGTGAATGATCAATAGAGTTATGCCCCCACATACGAGTCAGTTGGATTCTTTGTAACCTATAATATATATTAGTATATTAGTTATATATATATATAGTAATTATTATAGGTAAGTAAGATAAAAAATAGTATATGTAATTTAAAAAAATTACAATTAATTATGGGCTCTATTCAGTGTATCAAATTTCCCTCTTTTTGGTATATTTTTCTTTTGGCGCATCATTATAGTGCTGACATATATAGTGGCTATTTCATGTGGTACATATGATTTTGGTATTTTTTTTGTGTGTTTTTTTCTCTAGATAGAATTTGTATTTTATGTTAATAAATGATAGTGACTGGTGGTTCTTTTTACACGGTTTTTTAGTGTTTTAGAAATATAAGAAATTATAGTATATATAATGAGTGTTGTGTGTGTTAGTGATGACAATATTAATGAGGTGAGTGAGTGTGGTGTCTATGCCACTAACACACACACACTCACATTATATTGTGTTGTTAGTGGATGACCACACACAAATACACACAGCACACACACACCAGCACACAGCACACAAACAACACACATTTATATAGATATTATAGTATATAGATATGGATTTTATTATCATAAGTAAGATACCATGGATATAGCATTTATCATTGTAAAGGTTAGGTAGCGTGGATGGATGTTAACAGCATTTGGTTAATGACAGTTTATTGCCTAGTAGCGACTTTTCAGACCTATCTATGTACTGTGATGTTCTCTGATATTTGAGATGAGGCTTTTGATGATGTTAGGTATTATCCTGTCGTTAGTCGACTATGTGCCTGCATCTTCGATTGGTTGATTTCGTGCTACAACATTGTCGGACTGATATGCACTCCGGCCTATCTTAGCAGGTATTCCTTGTCGATTTCGGGAACCTTCTCGGAGCTCTGGAATCTCTTTTCGAACTATTCTATATATGTATGCATAGAAGCGCGTGTGTAATGGTTAAAGTCATGGGAAATGGAACTCATCTCCCCGAGTTCAAATCCTGGAATGTGGTAATTGGTCATTTCACTTAGGCGCTTAAATAACCCTTGGGGAAAGGTATGATCTTACTCTCGGCCTCCAGCTATGTGATAATAGCAGGGCAGACTGGGCTATTAACCCTTGATTAAGGCACCGGATAGGAGAATGGAAAAACTCCTGAATCCAAACCTGTTGAACTTGAACCTGTGTCACATCCTGCTCGTGCGGAGGGGTTTGGTAAATATATATATATTAATCATCTTCCTTCCCCTCCTCCTGCCTCATCCTCGCTCTTCCCCCCTTCCGCTCATGCATCAGTCCATCATCATGCATCATCATCATTGCATCATCGTCCATCATCATCATCATGCGTGCGTGTTAGCAGATTCCGCTGACCTCTTTCTTGCCAACGCGTCCCTGTCGGTCTTCAGTCTCATGCAGGTCTTCTGCGCTGCATCCATATTCCGAGCAGAGTTTGAGTTGTGCGTTGTTTTTGTTGGTAGGCACTCACTTGGGTAAAGCAAATTGTGTAGTTGTCCACAGGAGTGGACGAACACATAGGATTCGTCCTTGTTTCTTCGACAGTCTCGGCATGTCTTGTTCGTCTTACCCAGATGGCTTGTGTAATAGGTGGTAGTTGGCGTACAAATGTTTTCTTGTAGGAATGTGCGCCGACCCACCCACTTTTGTATCATTAACCCATTCATCATGTTCGGTCTCTCTCTCTCCTCGCTCCTCTCTCTCTCTCTCTCTCTCCTATAGGTATATATGTATATATATATATTAATGCGATATTATATATGTCCACCCACAGACAGCCGGTTTCGTATGTAGTCCCGTCTCTTCTCTCTTCTGTAGTAGCTAACGCAGGATAGTAACCCGATCGATTCATCATCAGTCAGGATGCGTGAACAGTTCTTAGCCAGAGTTAGGATGGGGATTAAACTGATATTATGACACATCATCTGTATTTGTATTTTAAAGGCCGCCAGGAGTGCTCCACCATTTTTCTGAGAGTGTTGCCTTACGCTTAGTTGGCGTTCCGTGTCAGCGAAATCTCTTCAAAGTGCTCAACTCCACTAGGGGAATGGGGAAGGGATATATATGTGTGTGTGTGTGTGTGTGTGTATGTTTATATATTTATATGTATTGTATTGTAATATATATATATGTTATGTATGTATGTGTGTTGGTGCGTGTGTGTGTGTGTGTGTGTGAGTGTGTGTGTGTGTGGTGTGTTGTATTTAATTGTATTGGCCGAGAGATTAAAAGTGTTAAATGATGTTACTAGATCAGCGAATTGCTAGAGAAAAGAAATAAACCTTACTCACCTTTTTACCGTAAGTAATGACAAGTAGCGACCTTTGTTTATGTACTTAAGTGAGTAGAGAGAGAGATTTTAAAGAGAGAGAGAGAGAGAAGGAGAGAGGAGAGGAGAGGGAGAGAGAAAGAGTAGAGAGTAGAAGAGAGGGAGAGAGGATGGGAGAGAAGAGAAGATGGAGGGTATTATCTGCGACGCAGATATCCACGCATAACCAACCCTCAAACTCTACTGACTAGGGTTTCTATGGAAAGTCGAGTAACAACGAGAAGGTGGTGTGTAGTGCGGGGGCGGGGAAGTGGAGTGTCAGCCATGAAAATAATAGAGCAGGTATATGGACAAGGGGAAGAGCAAGAGAGAGAGAGAGAGAGAGAGAGAGAGAGAGAGAGAGAGAGAGAGAGAGAGAGGAGAGAGATGCACTCGTTGATGTTGTATGTTTTTGTTTTATTGTTTGCACGTGAGTCTTCATTTCGCAACCTGTGCTGTGTTGGCTCCCACTTGCTCAGAGAGAAGAAGAAGAAGAAGAAGAAGATAGAAGGAAGAAGAAGAAGAAGAAGAAGAATAGAGGAATAGAAGAAGAAGAAGAAGAAAAGAAGAGGAAGAAAGGAGAGGGAGAAGAAGAAGACTCAAGAAAGAAGAAGAAGAAGAAGAGAAGAAAGAAAAAAAGAAGACCAAGAAAGAAGAAGAAGAAGAAGAAGAAGAAGAAATGAGATGATGATGATGGTGATGATGATGATGAATGATGAGGAGGAGGATGATGATGAGAAAGAGAATGCAGAACAGCGAAAGGAAGAGATATGACAAAAAAGGATGGTAGTAATGAAGAAGACAAAGAAATATAGAACCGATAAAAGAAGTGAGAGATAATAATAAAGAATAATAATAATAATAATAATAATTAATAATAATAATATAATAAGAAGAAACGAAGAAGAAGAAGAAGAAAGAAAGAGAAGGTGAGGAAAGAGAGAATTGTAATGGGGGTGAAAGAAGAAAAAATAAGAACGAGAAGAGGTGCCTTCAGTGGAACCACCAGCTACGAAGAAGAAGAAGAAGAAAGAAGGAAAGAGAAGAAGAAGAAGAAGAAGAAGAAGAAGAAGAAGAAGAAGAAGAAGGGGAAGAAAAAAATATGAATAGAAAAAAAGGAGAAAAGAAGATCGGAGAGCTATTTAAAAGAAAGAAGGCAGCAAGAAGAGAGAAGAGGTGGAGGAAGAAGAAGAAAAAGAAGAAGAAGACACAAGAAAAGAAGAAGAAGAAGAAAGAAGAGAAGAAGAGAAGAGAGAAGAAGAAGAAGAAGAAGAAGAAGAAGAGAAGAGAAGACACAAGAAAGAAGAAGAAGAATACCCAAGAAAGAAGAAGAAGAAGAAGAAGAAGAAGAAGAGCACAAGAAAGAGAAGAAGAATACCCAAGAAAGAAGAAGAAGAAGAAGAAGAAGAAGAAGACACAAGAAGAAGAGAAGAAGAAGAAGAAGAAGAAGAAGAAGAAGAAGAAGAAGAAGAAGAAGAAGAAGAAGAAGAAGAAGACAGAAAGAAGAAGAGAGGGAAGAAGAAGAAGACACACGAAAGAAGAAGAAGAAGAAGAAGACCCAAGTAAGAAGAAGAAGAAGAAGAAGAAGAAGAAGAAGAAGAAGAAAGAAGAAGAAGAAGAGAAGAGAAGAGAAGAAGAAGAAGACCCAAGAAGAAGAAGAAGAAGAAGAAGAAGAAGAGAAGAAGAAGAAGAAATAGAACGATGACTTAAGGTGTCAGAGGAACAAAAAGATGTTGATTCTGCTAGTAGCATCTTTTTTTTTGTGTTAAACACGAGACAAAAAAACGAAGAGTCAGGTTTTTTACTTTTTTTTACATTAACGTATAACTTTACTTCATTACAAGTTCTCGAACAGTTTCATTTTTTTCTCTCTCTTTCTCTTCGAATATTTAGTTATCTGTCTGTCTGTGTGTCTATGTCTGTCTCATCTTTTTTATGTCAATCATTTAATTCGCCCTGATGACAAGTCATTACAGCCACATAACGTATTTCTAGGTGTCAACCTTGTGTCACGTGGTGCACCCCGTGTGTGGACGACAAAAACGTATACAAAGAGGGGCTCTTTCTGTAACCAGATGCAACTGTTTCGTTTCTTTACCCCAACTAAATTTTCCCTCTGTTCTCTAGTCAATGACTGGCGCTACTATATTCCGGCTGTAGGAACGGTCAGTGAATGGATAACCATCAGGGAGTGAAGGGTTGCAAAACACGTGTTTCACGCACGCGTTTTTCTGTCACGGTACGGTTCGCTCAATTTGCTTATGTAGATCAGATTATCTTTCTCTTGGTTTCCGTCGGTCAGGCTACTACTGTTTGAGGTGCGGGGTGGTGAATATTTTCATTGTCACAGATGGTGTTGGAATTTTGTTGTATATAGTTATTTACTAAGTTCAGATGCGGCACAAGGCCAGAAGTATGGGGCACCCAGTGAGGATCGAACTCACTAACAATGGTCTGCTAATCTAGCTTGCTAACCATTACACAAGGCATGAGGCGAGTAGTCACTTCTATTCATAGACTCGTTGACTATCACGTGACCTGAGAAAGATTCCTATTGTCCAATCACTGGCAGCTGCTGCTGCTGTTGTTGTATTTATACTAGTCTGATTCTTAACCTTGGCTCATTGCTATTCGGACCATCTTGGACGTCGGACTTACAAAGAATACTATAACACCGGATTCTTATTGGCTTGCTTCCTTATTTACTACATCTGGAACCAAGGATGGCGACCAGATACTCAACAGATGGTCATTTGATTTCCGTTTTATGTTTCGTTTCATTCATACTTCTTTTCTTAGGACCAAAAATAAACCGGAATTTCGTTTCATAAGAATTTAGTTTTTCGGGCAGAACGCAAGTCTCATAGACGTAACAACAGGTGCTAATAATAGAACAATAAAAAATATATTCTGAGTATAATATAAAAGTCGACGGGGTCGGTGAATATGATGATAATGAAAATTACAGATTTATTTTGTCAAAATCTATAAAAAATCAAAGTTCCAGAGCAAATACTCTTTAACTCTCTCTCTCTCTTTCTATCTCTCTCTCTCTCTCTCTCTCTCTCTCTCTCTCTCACAACACACACACACACACACATATATATATATATATATACATACACACACACACACACACACACACACATGTATACAAACTGGTAGACAAGCACGGACACACACCCACACAAACACACACAAATGCAAATAAAAAACATTCACACACACACACACATACATACATATATATATAGTCTAGTAATAGAGAACTTTCATTTTATTGTTTTTATATATATATATATATATATATATATATATATATTAGTAAAGGTAGAAAAGCTCAAAACTCCGGTATTAAGTGATTATGGTCCGTTTTCACCCCAAGGGTATCTGAAACCCTCTGATATTTATAAAAACTTATAAAAACTTATAAAAATTAAGCATTGAGCACTCAAACGGACCTGACTTTTCAACACCGTACCGTTGGAACAAACGACCAGCTTAGACTCATCCTAATACCAAATTACTTGGTACCGCACCAAAGCTTGTATATATATATATATATATATATATATATATATGCAATGACTACACACGTGAAATCGACTGCTATTAATCGGTGTCTCGATTAATTCAGTGGATTTAACCCTGAAGATCCTAATGGTGAAACTCGAGTAGGTTATCTCTTGTACCCATTTTATAATAATTTTGCTCTACATTGTATTTGTTATATCGCTGACTTACCCCCCTGAATTCCACACTTACTAACCAACGTGACCAAATTCACCGGTAAGTCAACATTTCCTTTATATATATATATATATATATATATATATATATATATATATATATATATATATATTGCGATTAATATCAGTTATTTCTGTGGTAGAATTCAACCAAATAGTGAACTGCCACGTACATATAAATAAAGTTTACATTGATATATATAAATATATATATATGCACATGTATTTCCATGTGTGGAGTAGAACACACACACACACACACACAGACACACACACACACACATATATATATGTATATATATATATAAATATATATATATATATATGTATATAATAAAGACTGATCAGTATTAATGAGAGGACATATATATCTGTAAGAGTAGAGTAGACATAAAGTTTTTCATTTTGTCTGGGGAATGCATAGGCGAGAAACACAATTACCAAGCGCTGTTGGCTTAGGTCTACAGTAGCAATATATATATATATAAGTAAAGTAAAGTCGTCGGAGCGGCCTAAAGTCGGTATCAGCCAGTCAACGAGGGAGTCTATCCCCTTTTTAATAGTGCTAGACCAAGGAGATTGTTTTAGCATCTGAGGTGGAGCGCCACATCTACCATCAGCTCCTTGCTTTACCGCGCAGATCCCTGTGCTACTCATACGCTGAGTTGGCGAGGACCGGTATCGAACTAGGAACCTTGTGGTTTCTAGCCGAACGCTCTACCAACTGAGCTATATATATATATATATATATATATATATATATATATATATATCACGCAAGTAGCACGGATATCCATGACAGTATCTCGCCAACTTATGATTCATTGCCCTCCGGTGTTCCTCTGTGTAGCATCGAGTCTCTGCGCAGATCTGGTCAAAGTTGTTATTTGCTGGATGGCCCGCACTGTCTTGCATATGTGCTGGCTTTCAAAAGAAAACGTCACTTATGAGTTCGTCTTTGCCTCTCCAGCGGAGTTTGAGACAGGTTTTAATTCAGAGTTTTCCTTCTCCTTGACTGGTTGCCTGACCAAGGTTATAGAGCTCAGTCTGTCTACTATTTACCCATCAGTAGAGGGAGAATAATTGGATGCATACCTTTCCCAAGGGTATTATTGCAATTTTAAAGGCAAACAACCTTGTCCAAGATTTGATCTCGTCTCGCCGTGTCCATTTCCGACGATGATAACCATGTCAACACGGGCGTCTCTATATATACTGTTAAATACCATTGACAATCTTTGTTTTAATTATATGATTATTACGTGCTTCGGCATGTTGTGTGCGTGTGTATATGTGCGCATGCGTGTGCATGTGTGTGTGCGCGCGCCTGAGTGTGTGTGTGTCTGTGTGTATCTATATCTGTCTGTGTGTTTGTATGTACTAAATATTCCTCTTTATTCCGACGTATGTAACTAGCTATTTGATTTGAATTTTTCTTTTCCTAGTTTTGATTTTTCCATTTTTGCAATAAAATATCTGTCTAAATTTGCTTGGTAATGTTTTTATGAAATTACAGCTCATTAATTCGACGCAAATTAAACCCATTTTCTTCTTCCATTTCATATTTTATACCGAAATTCAAAAAATAAAAAAAATAAAAAATAAATAAAAAAAATAACAACATCTTTCTTACATATTCCCCAATAATGTTGTTCGTAAGCGAGTTTCGTGAAGTTAACACGAAACACGAAGATATGATACGTTTTACTTGGGTAATGGAGAAAAATCAATAATCAATTCCTTTGTGAGTCGCAAATGTGCATTTTAATTTGAGAATGTAAGAACGAAAATCCAAACCGTCTTCTGGGAATTTTACTTTTTTTTTTTTTTTTTTTCTTTCCTTTTTTTTTTCTTCTTTCTTTCATGTTAATAAACAAATATAAAAGAAGAAAAATAAAACAATTTATTTGCTGTTCGTAAAACCACGCCACACAAAGCAATGACAAATGTATCTATTTTTAAAACATAGAAGCATACAAATGTATCAGCTGATAGATATTTATGATCGTGATGTTTTCGGGTTTTCTCTGTTAATTCTCGCTTGATGGTTAATGGTTTTATTCTGCTAAGTTTAATAAAGAAAGAATAAAGAAATAGTTTTTTTTTAGATCTTCTACTTGAACAATCGATAGGAAAGGCATGAACTGTGATTGATAGATTATCGAACATATGGAAATCTAATCTCTTCTTTCCTTTTTTCTTATCTTTCTATCTATCTATCCATCTATCTATCTATCTCAGCCTGTACATATCTATATATGTACTATCTATCTATCTATTATATATATATATATATATATATATTATGTACTATCTATATATCCTCAATCTATGTATATATGTACTATCTATATATCTATGAAAATAAGAAAAATTTATATCTATGTATATATATATGTACTATCTATGTATATATATATGTACTATCTATATATATATATGTATATATATATGTACTATCTATATATCCTCAATCTATCTGTGTGCTCATATCTATCTATCTCATTACGCTCATTTGTATCTCTGTTCATATCTATCTCAGTTTATTATCTATCTATCTCTCGATCAATCGATTTATCAACTTATTTTGTTCATATGTCAGTCTATTCATATCTATCTATCTATTTGTCTGTCTATCCATATCTATCTCAGTCTATCCATATCTATATATCTATCTCAGTCTGTTTATATCTATCACTGTTTATTATCTATCTATCTATCTATCTATCTATTTACCTTGTGCACCGGTCCGAGTTTCGTGTTAATAAGCAAATATAAAAAAAAATAAAAACAACTTATTTGCTTTTCGTAAAACTAGGCCTCACAAAGCAATGATAAATGTATATATCGAACATATGGAAATCTGATGTCTGATAAGATTAAGTGAAAATTCTTACAAGCTGTAGCCGTATCAGTGCTACTGTATAGCTGGACCACCTGGACTTTAACACAACGTTTGGGGTGAAAAGCTAGATAGTATTTGCACGAGGACGCCTGTGCGTTGTCCTGAACAAACCATGTAAGAAGCACCCCCCAAAAAACCAGCTGTACCCCCAGCTACTTACCTCATATTACACAAGCCGTCCCAATAAAGCGATCAAACATGGATGAACAACCTCATATTACACAAACCATCCCAATAAAGCGATCAAAACACGATGGACAACTTGTTTGGATTCATAGTTTTCCTTCTCCTAGGCCCATTGCTGGGCGAAGGCTAAAGAGCCTAGTCTGTCCTACTATTTACCCGTAGGAAGGTTAGTTGAATTTCCCCACTTTCCCAGTGTTATTAGCTCTATGCGCAATGTAAAAGTGCCTCGTCCAGGATTTGAGCTCTGGTCGACGACTCCTATGACGATAAACATTTCGTCAGAAGCACCTTCAGAATTTATGTTTATAGATGCTGTGATTATGCACTGTGACACAATGGTTATGCCGTGGAACCATGATGGTGGTTTGTGTCATTAGTTAGGGAAAAGTTTGAGTAGTGGCGTGATAGGTAACGGTAAAATTAGAAGGATGTTGTCAGAAAAGACGCGTGGCATTGTTTTTGATTGGAAGAGGAATGATGACGTGGCGAAGGGGAGAAAGGAAGAGTGAGAGGTGATAGTTTGGAATATTCTGCCTGGCCGTCGAAGGGTTAAGACAGGCTGAGGCCTAGTCTCCCCTGCGCGGTGATAATGAGCATGAAAATAAAATAAAAACTACTTGATCAAGTAACAAAAAATATGTCTTTGTAATTCATTTAATTTTAAAAAAAGCAAAGCCCAACAGAAGCCTTTAGAAGAACTCAACTCCCTTAGTTAGAAGTCAACCAAACTAGACAAGATGGCAACCGTAGAAGATGGTAGAAGGATCAGCAATAAATAAATAAGATCTCACTAAGTAAGTCTAATCTAGCTCAGACTCTCTCTAATATCTCTCTATCCCCGAAAAACTTTCTTATCAAAGAACTCTCACTCTCACACACACCATTAGCGATGTCAATGTATTGTATGTGACACGTATCACATTTGGTACCGTGGCCAACATAGTGTTGGTATTATCTTCCCATTGGCCTGGAAGAGTTATCTTCCCGCTGGGTCTCCGAACCGACCACCAGATGACCTCTGGTATTTAAGCGCGGGTTTTGAAACTCCCTGCCTCTTTTTGTGCTTCTTCTCGTAGGTACCCACATGGATTAGACCATTGTCACACCCTTCTCAGTGGGGGCTTCTGCCCACAACCCTATTCTACTTTCCTGGAGGCTTCGGCCTCCATCACTAGTAAGTGATTTTGTATGTACAGACTCTCCAGTCCTTTTGTATGTATTTTATTGTTTCTGTATCTTGTCTTATTTCTGTGCTGTTTACAATATAAAATGTTTTGTCCAACAAACGTGTCGGAGTTGTATGTTCATATATTAACCATGAACCTTATAATAGTATCACATTTGGTACGTGCGCAATATACCTGTTACAAACCTTTAGTGGTGTAATGCTTAGTGAGCTAGATTAGTAGATCCTGTTAGAGTTCGATTCTCAGTGAGTGTTCCATAATTGTGGTTTTGTGACACAAGCTTAGATTAGTAAATAACTATAGAGGTTTGAGAAGCCCGTAGTTAAATGTTCATGGTAGTGGGAAATGGACGCGACGGCCCCAATTCAGATCCTGGATGAGTCTGTTTGCATTTCCCAATGCGAAAAGCACCAATAGAACCATGGGCATGAAAAATATCTGCGAAAATTTTCAACATAAGTTGTAATATTTTGAAAATTGCTTAAATTTCTAAGAATAATTTTTTTATAATATTGTCATAACACGCCTAATCGAAACATATTTTCATGTCTGTCGACAACTTCATTTATACTAGCAAAATAAAAAACGCCCTCTGGGCGACGTAAAATAAATATTGCCTAAGGGGATAAATTTAATACCAGAGAGTTTGTATCATAAGTAAAGTAAAATCATCAAATTTATTAAAGGAGTAAAAAAATTAAAAAATTGAAATAGAAACTTAGTTTTGATAACTTTAAATATATATTAAAATAAAACAAACTATATATAGATAGATAATACCAGGTATGTATTTATTAAAACTTGTTTAAAAAACCAATGAGGACTGTCTAACATTGCATGCTCAAATGTTGAGTGTAATTAATCTATGTTATGACGATTTTAGGTAGTGTGACGTAAGAAGTGACGTTGTTTTTGTTACAGACAAAAACCGGAAGCGAATCCCCATTATAAATGGATGTACGTGGCTGATTCTAAGCTGGTCGATTGTTCCAACGGTACGGTGTTGAAAAGTCAGGTCTAATCTGAGAGCTCAATGCTTAATTTTTATAAATTCTTATAAATATCAGTGGGTTTCAGATACCCTTGGGTGAAAACGGACCATATCACTTAATACCGGAGTTTTAAGTTTTTGAAAAATTGTTTCATCTAAACATTTCTTCTGGGATTATCATATAGGTGCTAGGGCCTGTTATACGTAGAGCAATTTAGAAATCTGATCTTTTCCTCTGCTTTTTTCAAAAATTGTGTAGACTTTTGTAGGGTGAACTTGCTACCCCCACCACATCACCTGGTTTTTAATTCAGAGTTGCTTCTTCTTCTATACCATTTTTTAATCAAAGACTAATGATCCCAGTCTGGCTTATGGTAATGGTTATCGTTGCATGAAATGGACACGGTCAACCAAGTTGATCGAGGCTTCAGCTAGTATCCCTATCTGCATGTGCGGAGGTGTTTGCTAAATGCATAGATTCATTTTTCCAACTACATTTTCACAAGTGTCAATATGAATTTAATGTGTAAAATCCTACTCATGTGGAGATGTTGGTAAAGATATACTTACCCATAGCTGGTTGAAATCGAAGGATTCATACGTTTTTTCCAAGGGTATTAGCGGGAATTGAAATAGAAACAGACTAGTCCATGATTTGATCTCGGTTGATCGAGTCCATTTTCTACTCCTTTTGAATAATTGAATTCGTAAATTTTGAGCTTTTTGAAGTTTAAAAAAAATATTTGCTAAGTTCTTTCAAAATCATTCGAATTGCGTTGCTGTTCACATTTCCCATAGCGCTAATACCCTTGGGAAAAGTATGAATCCAACTATTCTCGCTCTAATAGTAATAGTAGGACAGACTTGTTAGGCAATCGGTATAGGAGAAGGAAAATTCTGAATTCAAACGTGTTAAATCCGACTTAATAAATATACATTGCTTGTCTAGAAGGGTTGGGTAAATAGAAACTTGTTAAGATCCGCATAGAAATTGACCTTGTGTGGAGAGGTTAGGAAATATATATGGAGAATAAAGTAGGTCGATTTTTCACTTTTTAAAATTACATGAAACACCAAAAGTTGTGTATTGGTCTATTAAGTACTGATACCAAAAATTAAATCTTGAACTTGTTCCAATTTTTGAGGAAATGGCATCAAAGATCGTAGACAAAAATACACTAACAAATCCTCGGTTTTGGACTATTATTAAGTCGGATTTAACACGTTTTAATTCAGAGTTTGTCTTCTAGACCGATTGCCTAACCAGTCTGTCCTACTATTACTATTAGAGGGAGAATAGTTGGATTCAAACTTTTCCCAAGGGTATTAGCGCAATGGGAAATGTGAATAGCAACCCAATTCGAATGATTTTGAAAGAACTTAGCAAATATTATTTTAAACTCCAAAAAGCTCAAAATTTACGAATTCAATTATTCAAAAGGAGTAGAAAATGGACTCGATCAACCGAGATCAAATAATGGACTAGTCTGATTCTATTTCAATTCAAGCTTATATCCTTGGAAAAACGTATGAATCCTTCGACTCCAAACAGCTATGGATAAGTATATCTTTACCAACATCTCCACATGAGTAGGATTTTACACATTAATTCATATTGACTCTTGTGAAAATGTAGTTGAAAAAATGAATCTATGCATTTAGCAAACACCTCCGCACATGCAGATTGGGATACTAGCTCAAGCCACGATCAACTAGGTTGGCTGAGTCCATTTTATGTAACGATAACAATTACCTTAAACCAGACTGGGATTATTAGTCTTTGATTAAAAAATGGTATAGAAGAAGAAGCAACTCTGAATTAAAAACCAGGTGATGTGGTGGGGGTAGCAAGTTCACCCTACAAAAGTCTACACAATTTTGGAAAAAAAGCAGAGGAAAAGAGAAGATTTCTAAATTGCTCTACGTATAACAGGCCCTAGCACCTATATGATAATCCCAGAAGAAATGTTTAGAAGAAATAATTTTTAAAAATTTAGATAGGTCGACAAAATTCCTCAAAAATAGGAACAAGTTCAATATTTAACTTTTGGTATCAGGACTTAGTAGACCAATACACAACTTTCTGTATTTCATGTAATTTGATATTTTAAAACAGTGAAAAATCGACCTACCCTAATGGAGAGGTCATGACATTGATTTAATTGTTGCGCTTATCGCCGAAAAAATACAGAGGTATCTGTTGGGTGCAAAGAGTCACTATTTGAATTGACTTGATAAACAGAAATTACAGTCTACACTCATTATTCGTCTTTTTTAAAATTCTTTTTATCTGTGTCACTTTTTTTTATATAAGAATAAAAAAGGCCGAAAGAATGTGTGAAGAGGAAAATTATATCGTCCTAAAGACTGAAAATAAATGATGAAAGGTACATTCTTCTAAATGTACTTGTTGTACAAATGATAAAAAGGCAAATTGTTATGTAATGACTCTCCACACCCCGACGCCTTCCTCAGCCCCCACCCCACCCCAACGGAAATGTGAAGGCGTTAATGGACAGGTGACAGGTGAAAAGGTCACCTCTATTGAAACAAAGCCGGTGAATGTTTGAGCTTTTATCAACATCAGTTTGAGTCTCGCAGACCTGTTTTGGATTTTTTTAATGTTCTAAAAGTATATCTATCTATCTATCTATCTATCTATCTATCTATTTCAGCCTGTTAGTATCTATCTATCTATCTATCTATCTATCTATCTATCTCAGTTTCAGCCTGTTAACATCTATCTATCTGTCTATCTATATCTGTTTCAGCCTGTTAGTATCTATCTATCTATCTATCTATCTCCGTTTCAACCAGTTAACATCTATCTCTCTATCTATCTATCTATCTATCTATCTGTCTGTCTGTCTATCTATATCTGTTTCAGCCTGGTAGTAACTATCTATCTATCTATCTATCTATCTATCTATCTTTCAGCCTGGTAGTAACTATCTATCTTTCTCTGTTTCAGCCTGTTAACATCTATCTATCTATCTATCTATCTATCTATCTGTCTGTCTGTCTGTCTGTCTGTCTGTCAGTATCTGTTTCAGCCTGTTAGTAACTATCTATCTATCTATCTCTGTTTCAGCCCGTTATTATCTATCTATCTATCTATCTATCTATCTATCTCTGTTTCAGCCTGTTAGTATCTATCTATCTATATATATATATATATTATATATATATATATATATATCTGTTTCAGCCTGTTAACATAAATCTATCCATCTGTCTATCTATCTCTGTTTCAGCCTGTTAACATCTATCTATCTATCTATCTATCTATCTATCTATCTATTATTCAAGTGTCGAACTTGAATATAATCCACACCTGGAAAATCTTTTTAGAAAATCACCAAAATTTGAGCTTCTAATTCCCAAAATATGGCGGTCAAATTTTGGAGTTTGACTATGTTAAAACATAATCCGCACATGGGAAAAATTCAGAAAAAATGAAGACAAAGACAAATTTTTTTTCTATATGATTGGACATGGAATTACCTATAGTGCTGGGATTTCAAAAACAAAATCTAACCAGAAACCAATTGAAGTCGCGTCGTGACTTGCAAGTTGAATCATTTGCGCTCGAAAATAAGTCAGTTTTTTTTATTGCTACCATAAAGCACAATTTTTCTTTTATATAAAAGTAACCAATAAATATAGGAATTACTTATCTTAAGCGGAAATGACTCATGAAATATGAGCGTGATGTAGACAGATGACAGATGACAGATTTTTTACTTATATTTTCTCGTACTACACACCATATAAACACCGGGCTTGATGTATAGTTTAAACCATAAGGTAAATGTTCAATGCAAAAATGACAGCTTAATAAAGAAGTAGAAAATATTTTTACAAGTGTGGATTATATATATATATATATATATATATATATATATATATATATATATAGTTAATTCTTTGTTAGTATTGGAGAAATGATAATAAAGTGCTCAATTACTTCTGTAAGAGCTATATTTATTTATTTATAGTTTACAGTACATTTTAAAGTCTGTTTTACCAATGATTTTGGAACATCACCTTTAGGTGATTGTTCGTCATCAGAAACGTTCACTTTTGAAGTGAACGTTTCTGATGACGAACAATCACCTAAAAATGATGTTCCGAAACCATTGGTAAAATGGACTTTAAAATGTATTGGAAACTATATATATATATATATATATATATATATATATATGTATATGTATACCAACCCCCTCCGCACGACCAAGAAGTGACACAAGCTAGATTTCTTAAGCGGAATTTAACAGGTGTGAAATCAGTGTTTTTCTTCTTCTAGACAGATCCCCTATCCAAGGTTAGAGAGTCTAATCTTCCCTAATATTTACCCATAGATGGAGGGAGAGTAATTGAATGCATACCTCTCCCATGAGTATAAGCGCTATGTGAAATGCAAACAGCTTCGTCCAGGATTTGAACTGAGAGCTTAATAAAGAACTCGAACATATTATATTGAATAAATTTGAATCTTGAATATTTTTAATAAGATTAAAGAATATCATTTTATAAGTTAATCATATGTACTGTTACGATTTTTGCGGTTAATTTTAGGTGAGACCACTTTATAGCGCAGATCCCTTGTGTTTCTTAGTGTTAGGTAGAATTCTTGTATTCCTTAGTGTTAAGTAGAATCCTTGTGTTCCGTAATGGTAGGTAGACTCCGTGTGTTTCTTTAGAGTTAGGTAAAATCTTTGGTTGCTGATCCGCCCGTCCGTGTCGAATACCAGTAACTGAGGGGCTGTCAAGATCGGCGATTAAGTAGTTAACTGACTACGTATTCGAGCTTGGTGGTTGACTGATTGAATCCACACTCCCACGCAGTCTATAAATTTAAGTGGTGGCATACAGCACACCTTATATGCACAAAATATTCCAACATGTACACACACTTTTTATCGGCAATGTTTTAATCTATTACGTGTTTTTTTCTTGTAAGTGCTTGTTGTGCCGAGAGGAAATTATATAATGAGGAAACATGGGCAAGACACAGGAAAACCACCCAAGCAAAAGCCCCCCCCCCCTATCAATGGTTGTGAGTAAATTCTGGTGGGTCCCATACAATGATATCCCAAAATCTAACAGATCGTAATCAGCCATCAAAAGCGTAATAATCTGTTTTATGCTATCAAATACTCGGTAAAAGTTAACTCCGATAATTAATGCATTGGAGTTGGTTTAGCTCAGTCGGTAGAGCATCAGGCTAGAAACCACAAGGTTCCTGGTTCGGTGCTCCACCTCAGACGACAAAACAATCTCCTTGGTCTAGCGCTAGTGGAAAAGGGGATAGACTCCCTCGCTGTCTGGCTGATACAGACTTTAGGCCACCTCGACGACTTTACTTTATATCGGTCCTATTCTTGGCTTCCGTAGAAAACATATCGTCCAATGGAAAAAAAACGCCTAATCGGCTTGGGCCGTAGAATAAACCGACTTGCACCTGTGTAGAGGGGTAAGAGCCCTTAATGGTGCCATTTGTTGAACGTGGGTGGAGACCCATGATGCTTAAGGGCGGAATCCTCGTGGTTGAGCAGTTCATGACATGCAAAACTCCGTTTTTCCTTACTTAATCTAGACAGGCGGTTGGAGGGGCCCCATCCGATCAATACGACTTCGGCATAAAATAACCGAACAAGGGTTGACATGCCATAAAACCCAACTAACCAACCAGCCAATCAACTATTTATTCAGCTACTTATCAAATTGTTTAAACTGTCCGTTTTTTATTTGAGTCTTCATCATCATCATCACCATACATCA
>CM042164.1:85377494-85394994 GCA_023376005.1 Doryteuthis pealeii | reverse complement strand
TTTGAACGTTTTATAGAAATCTAAGCCGAAGTGGCAAGACAAAAAAAAAAAAACATTCAAATATATATATATTAGTACTCGTGATCCTTAATCTTCCGACCGTTATCATCTTGCAACACCCTCTGGTTAAAAATGAGACCGTCCAAATTGTCCAAGATGAAATGTAAATCCTTTTAACCTGGTGTCGCTTAACCACCGAATTCCCATTTCTTATTAATGTTGTCAAATGATGGACCATTCCGTTTTTATTAAAAAAAAAACACGGAAGAAATATAACATAAAAGAAAGGAAGATTGAAAGAAAGAGAAAAAAAGACCGAGAGAATTTTAAATCAGGATTATTATACTTTTTACATATTGAACTATTTTGCAATAGTTCTTAAGTAAACATAAAATGTTATAACTATCAAATTATCATACTGTGGTATACATCAATATCTTAATTGCTTAATACTTTAAATTGCTTGTAAATTCTGATTATCTGGTGTTGCTGAATACTTATTTCTTATTAGTGTCGCCTCCTCTGCTAAATAATGGACCATACCGTTTTTATTACAAAGAAAGAAAGGTAATGACATGCTACATATAAACAATATAATAAAAAAGAATGAAAGAAAGAAAGAGAGTGTGGAAATGATAGAGAGAAGGGATGAACACGGGGGCGGGGGAGTTGATGACGCTAGTCTGTTTCAATCGAACATAATGAAAAAATGAAAAGAAAGAAAGAAAAAACAAAGTGTTAGAGAGGGAGTTAAATCGAGATTATGATACTTTTTACATATTGAAGTATTTGCAATAGTTCTTAAGTAAACATGTGAAACGTTGTTATAATTAAATTATAACATTGTAAGATTTCAGGTGATTATATTTGGTTGGAAGGTTTAAATGGCTTTCCCATGTGGGTATATAAAAGTACCAGGCATATTGCAGCAAGGGAGTTGAGAAGCGTAACAACATGAACTTTATTACATGAGAAACATTTATACAGAAATACGTTGACAAGTAGAAGACATAAAAAGAAAATATAATAAAGAACACATATATGAGATAAGGTACAATATAGAAGCATACAGAAGATACATAAATGTACTATAAAGAAGTTATGAAGAGTCACTTACTTAGGTTGTGTTGGGGGTGACGCCCCCACCCCGACATGAAAAGGTGTAGACGTAAACATCTAACCCATAGTGTGCTGATAGCAGTCCCGGAGACAAGAGAGGGTTCAAAATTGGCGCTTCCCTGATTAAATAGTCAGGGATACCTAGTGGGCAAAACTGAAACACAAGGGAAGATAACTCTTCCAGACCATTTTATAATAAATTTGCTCTACTTAGTATTGAGCACTTTGTATTTGTTATATCCGCTGACTTACCCCTCTGAATTCTACACTTACTAACCATCGTGACCAAATTCACCGGTAAGTCAACTTTTCCTTTATATATATATATATATATATATATATATATATATATATACTAGCAAATATATGCACCCTCCGGGTGCAAGTATTTAAGTTTTAATATAATAAAATATCATATTAAATTAGAAAGGCCAATGAAACTGAATAAAAATGCAGATAACATGATTTGGAACAGAGGGGGTATGATTGAAAAATAGAACAACTTTGAAACTAACTCTTCCATCATTTTCAATTACTCCTATTCCTAATTTAACTATTTAGTTAAAATAGGAAGTAAAGAATAATATTACAGTTATTTCTTTTTGTTAAGGGATTTCTTTTAAGATTTATTGAAGAGAATTTTGCTCATATTCAATAAGATAAAACTAAACAATTAGAAATCAATAATATTAAGCACATATTTATTGAAATCAAATTTTTAAAGATCAATATGCAAATTAGCCTTCCCATCCACACTGTAAACCGCTGTTTTGTTGTATATATAAATACAACTGCATGTTATTTGTATATAGATATGGTCAACAGTCTTAATGATGTAAAACAATTTTATTAATAATTGAGGTTTAAATAAAAATAAAATCATGGAGAATGGGATGCAGATAACAAAGGGAATTGTGATTTGTATAGTAATATAGTTTCGGTTACAGACAGAAAAACATACAATCTCCATTATAATAGATATATATATATACATATATATATAATATATATATATATATATATATATATATATATATATATATATAATGACCTTTCATGACCAAGACATATCAACTTCTAAAAGTCAATTCCAGGTGTCTTTGTAGACATAAAGCAATGACAGGCCTAATGGGTTGCGAAGTTTTCTGTTGGAGCTCACTTGATAAATCTTGCCAGAAGGCTGAGTAGACAACTTCACGTTGATAACATTCAACACACGACCTTCATATGTGAATAGTTCATATCATGCACTCAAAATAGAAATACAAAAAAGGACATGCCACCCTGTCGGTTAGAGCTGGGTAATCATATATTTTGGTTTGGTAAATTCCTACTGTAGCGATTATCTGCCCCTGCACTACTATAAAATTATTCTTGAGCATCATCTGAAATGAACTTAATTGTTATTAAGAACACATTTTATGATATTTTTGTTTTAAAGCATGCAGTTGTATTGATTCGAACAAGTTTATATTTTTTGTTTATATCTTACGATAATTCAAAATGTGCTTTGGTTTAGTAAATTCCTATCATAAAATTATGCTTGCGCATTATCTGAAATGAACTTAATTGTTATTAAGAACACATTTTATGATATTTTGTGTTAAAGCATGCAGTTGTATTGATTCGAACAAGTTTATATTTTTTGTTTATATCCTACGATAATTCAAAATGTGCTTTGGTTTAGTAAATTCCTACCATAAAATTATGCTTGCGCATTACCTGAAATGAACTTAATTGTTATTAAGAACACATTTTATGATATTTTTGTGTTAAAGCATGCAGTTGTATTGATTCAGACAAGTTTATATTTTTTGTTTATATCTTACGATAATTCAAAATGTGCTTTGGTTTAGTAAATTCCTACCATAAAATTTTGCTTGCGCATTATCTGAAATGAACTTAATTGTTATTAAGAACACATTTTATGATATTTTTGTTTTAAAGCATGCAGTTGTATTGATTCGAACAAGTTTATATTTTTTGTTTATATCCTACGATAATTCAAAATGTGCTTTGGTTTAGTAAATTCCTACCATAAAATTATGCTTGCGCATTACCTGAAATGAACTTAATTGTTATTAAGAACACATTTTATGATATTTTTTGTGTTAAAGCATGTAGTTGTATTGATTCGAACAAGTTTATATTTTTTGTTTATATCGTACGATAATTCAAAATGTGCTTTGGTTTAGTAAATTCCTACCAAAAAATTATGCTTGCGCATTATCTGAAATGAACTTAATTGTTATTAAGAACACATTTTATGATATTTTTGTGTTAAAGCATGCAGTTGTATTGATTCGAACAAGTTTATATTTTTTGTTTATATCTTACGATAATTCAAAATGTGCTTTGGTTTAGTAAATTCCTATCATAAAATTATGCTTGCGCATTATCTGAAATGAACTTAATTGTTATTAAGAACACATTTTGAATTATCGTACGATATAAACAAAAATACAAACTTGTTCGAATCAATACAACTGCATGCTTTAACACAAACATATCATAAAAAGTGTTCTTAATAACAATTAAGTTTATTTCAGATAATTCGCAAGCATAATTTTATGGTAGGAATTTACTAAACTAAAGTTCATGATAACCTAGAGTTGTAGAATACACTGACTGTACCTCTGCAGAGGGTAAGATCCCCCACCCCAGTGGAGCCACCTTTAGGCCGTAGGTAATGACCCGTGATCCCTAAGGACGGAATCATTTTATAATGTTTATAGTCGAAATAAATTTGTATCATTTAGACTTTTTGAACTGTGGTCTCGTCTTTATTGTTATATACACAACGTTTCAACCGATATGCCCTCGGTCTTCTTCATGTGTTTTCATCGAACTCTGGAACCTTTTCGTCGAACTTGAGAAACTTTATGTCATACTTTGGAGCCTTCAACCCCTTATTCAATCCATTGGGGTAGATTGTTCTAATTCCGTTAACCAGGAACAGACACTAGTGTTAAACTATGTTAAGTTCTTGTTGGCATCCTTCTGTTACATAATTGTTAGTATCCTAACACTTGTTTACAGTAGTGTAGAAAACAAAATGACTGTTATAAGTTGCAGCCGGCGACCTTGAAGAATTGAGTGACAAGGCTTGACCTCAGTCCTGATCCCCCTTTCCGGTGGATACCGTGAGAATCGGTGGAGAAGACCCTCTTCCGGTTTAGATTAGAAACAGGGATTAGATCAGTATCGGCCAAACCACGAAGGTGGTAAGTCGTGTTAAGCGCACGACCGACTCAATCTGCGCAGGTAGTCTGATGGGGATTTCGGAATAAATATGATCTAAAGCAAATCGAAGTCTTGGGTTTTTATCTAAACACTACCAATGACACAGGGTTTCTGATAAAGAGAAATCCCCAATGGAAGACCAGACACGAAGTCCCCAAGACGAAGTCCCCAAGACGAAGTCCAGACGCTAGAAGAAGAACGTAAGATACCAAGGATGAGCAGAAAAATAATAGAAGTAAAGAGAGTATAAAACACTTCCGTCTGCTAAAGACGATGGCGTAGTGTCCATTTTTTAATTTGTTAAATGTTTTTATCTGCAACAACGCGAAGGGCTGAACAGACTAATTTTCGAATGCCAATCTCTGGTGCAGTGACTGCAAAAAAACGGTGATTCTTGCTGGAGATGCTGTTGTCTCTCCTTCATTTTGGCTCTTTTTTCTGCGGCAGCTTATTTCCTCTCTTTTTCACTCCTTTTCGTTCCTTGTTTGACGATGAAGCGCCAGGTCGCACGGCCTTCTGCACAAGCCTCCCATGTGTTTGTGTTAATGTGGCATGTCTTCATGTCCCTCTTGCAGACATCTTTATAGCGCAAGCGTGGTCTCTCTACCGGTAGGGTGCCCTCCAGTAATTCACTATACAGTATGTCTTTGGGGATGAGGCATTTTTCCATCCTCCTGACATGACCAGGCCAACTCAGAAGTATTCTACGGTATATTCGTCCGTGGTCAGGATTGAACCTGCAACCTACAAATGATTGTTTTAAGTTCGACAGAAAATACTCGATGTATGTACATCGGCCGAAACCATGTGTATATAACAATGAAGATAAGGACAACAGTCCCCAAAATATAGATAATGCAAATTATCAAGCCTTATTTAAGAAATTTTGAAATAATCATGTTGAAAAAAATGTTTTTTTTGGCGGGAGGGGGGATTGGTTTACAAGGCTATTACAATGCAAGTGTAAAGAAAAATAAGGTAACTATGATGTTGTTTGTTTAACTTTAATTTATTTTTAATATTTCGAGATAAAGATCTCTTCGTCAGAATATTCCTGAAAGTCTGGAGCTGTTGCTATGAACTATCCATTCTGTTTTCTGTCTTATATCTTCCAAATTCTCGGCGTGTGTGTATGTGTAAATCTATGTGTGTGTTTATGTGTGTGTGTGTGTGTGTGTGTGTGTGTGTGGTGAGAGAGAGAGAGAGAGAGAGAGAGAGAGAGAGTGTGTGTGTTTGTTGTGTGTGTTTGAGAGAGAGAGAGAGAGTGTGTGAGAGAGAGAGAGAGAGAGAGAGAGAGGGAGTGTGTGTATGTGTGTGTGTGTGTGTGTGTGTGTGTGTTTATGCGTGTGTGTCTCTTTTTATTTAATAAAGTGAACCTTCAAGTTTTTTCTAACCTCAAATCGCTGTTTCTTCCATTTTCTAAAAGATTCGTCAAAATTTGCAGATGGATAGACAATGAGAATTTCTCATAATTACATTTTATCATCAAATTCAACTCTAGATGATATGGAAGAAATTTCAAGAAGAAGAAGAAGAAGAAAAAGGGTTTTATTTATTCATTGAAAACATTCGATGGGCTATAATGAAATCGAATGGTGAAAAGAAATTCGAAGAAACAATTGAAAGTGATTTGCTTGTATTCTTGAGTCCGTAGGGTCCGTAATTTACGCTAACAAAATCGTCTTTGCTTGTTTCATTGTATTCAAGATGCATTGCAATGGAATCTTTTAAATAACGGTTCAATTTCCTACTGAAAGGAAATCGTAACCTCTTAGAAAACAGGGGGAGATGAACTAATTATAGAATTTATATAAAAAATGTATAAATAGGGAGTGACTGATATATATATATATATATATATATATATATATATATCTTATTATAATGGAGATTGTGTGTTTTTCTGTCTGTAACCGAAACTATATTCCTACTCAAGTCACAATTCTCTTAGTTATTGACATCACATTCTCCATGATTTTATTTTTATCTAAACCTCAATTATTAATAAAATTGTCTTACATTATTAATACTGTTAACTATGTCTACATACTAACAACATGCAATTTTATTTAAATATACAACAAAATAGCGGTTTACAATGTGAACGGGAAGGCTAATTTGCATATTAATATTAAAAAATCGAATTTAATAAATATGTGCTTAGTATTATTGATTTCTAACTGATTGGTTTTATTTTAATGAATATAAGCAAAAATCTCTTCAATGAATCTTAAATGAAATCCATTAACAAGATAAAATAACTGTCATTTTATTCTTTACTTCCTCTTTTAACTAAATACTTAAATTAGAAAAAATAACAATGAAAGACGAGAGTGATGGAAGAGTAAGTTTCAGTTATTCCATGTTTTATTATACTCCCTCTGTTTCAAATCTTTTATTATACTCCCTCTGTTTCAAATCTTTTTATCTGTATTCTTATTTAGTTTCATTAGCCTTTCTAATTTAATACAATATTTTATTACATTAAAACTTAAATACTTGCACCCGGAGGGTGCATATATTTGCTAGTATATATAATTTAATATACCAAGCGTGGTGGTAGATCCTTGCGGCGAGAAAAAACCAGCTTAAAGTTTGATTGTAAAAATATACTACCAAACATCAAGCAGGAAGAAAAAAATTTTTGAAAAAAAGAAAGGACCAAGATATTCGTACCAACAAAAAATAATCTATTGGTACAGTATTTGGCCTAAAGAAAAAACAATTTATATGTATATATATGTATATAAGATATATATATATTCATATAACCGCTAGGAGAAAGCTAATAAGTAAAAAGTGCTCGATACCTAAGTAGAGCCAATTAGATTATCTTTATATATATATATATATATATATATATATATATATTTATATATATATATATATGAGAAGTAAATACACAAGCGATGTGTTTTGATATGGGTTTTTTTTAGCCGACAATTTTTGGGAGAATATGTGCTTAATTGAAGTCGTACCTAATTTTGAAAGTTAATTAATTAATAATTAATTAATTAGGCGGGCATACCTATTCAAATGTAAGGCTAAACAAATCGAGAAAAATCAATCTCTGTATGTACATTTCGACCTATTAGGCCTCATCAGCAGAGCTATAGATAGGAAGACCGCCTTGTGCGTGATTCGAACCCTGACTGTCAAGCTGACAGGCGAGGACCGTAACCCCTACACCAACCGGACCTTAAAGATTTTTCGTTTTGTTTAGAAGTAGGTTATATTCCTCTTATAGTGACTTTTTCTACACGACAGTATGAGAAGTAAACACACAAACGATGTGTTTTGATATTGCATTTTTTTAATATATATATATATATTTAACATATATATATGTGTGTGTGTGTGTGTGTGTGTGTGTGTGTGTGTGTGTGTTTGTGTAATATAGAATGAATAGAGAATGGAGAATGAACGAGAAACATATTGGCATATGAAGGTGGTCAATGCTAAAATAGCAGAGCAGTTTTACAAGCAAATATTATATGTTATGGATTTATGTTATGGATTTATTTATGTTATGTTATGGATTTATTTATGTTATGGATTTATTTAATATCCCGTAACTAAAGTTTCATGCATACTGGCAATCATCAGACGGTCAAAATCTTAAGATTTAAGAAAACGGTGACTTGTTTAGCGTTTATATAACGTGAAGCATGTTAACGCTATGGGATGTTATAATGCTAAAGTTGTATTTGAAAATAATAAACAGGTTGAGGTCTTAATGTCCAGATGAATTATTTTTTTAGATAAATAGAGGACAAATAATAAGGGTTAATTAGGGTCCGGTTGTAAATGGCATAATAAAAATTTGTTAAAATGTCTACATTTGGAAACTATTTTTTTTCTTGTTCAATAAATCTGTATTTGTATTTTGTAGAATACACAATCTTTCTTCGATGCAAAGTCTACAGTTGTGCTGGCCACCTTTGTAAGCCTGGGCCTTTTAATAATTTTCCATTTTATCATACGTGTTTTGCCCGTTGTATCTTTAATGGGCTTTACATAATGTTGTACTGTTTGCATATCTTCTGTTGTTGAATCTTAGATTGTGGTTGTACCACCTATTTTTCTATTTCTTTTCAGTGGCACCAATGTATGTTTTTTCATCGTTGTTATTTTCATTTTCCTTGATAGTGACCTTATAGACGATGTAATTGGTTAAACAATTGCCTTTTAAGGGGCATTTTGTTTTATCAAAACAGCTGCATCTATCGTTTGGGTTGTTGTGATTTCCATTAAAAATTTTAAATTGTGTTTGTTGATGATATCTTAATATTGTTCATACAACAGTAACTAATTCTAAAATTATTTTTATTGAAGAGTTTGCTCAATGTAGGATTTTTGTCCAAATGTTTTTTCCTTAATTGGAAAAATATCTTCACCACATTCGTTTTAACGGCTCTGCTGTAAGGGGGGGGGGTTTACACCAAATGATCCACTGTTTTTAGGGCGTTTTCATAAATCGTTTTTCATTTATTAAATATGTTGGCACTGATGGAATTAGTAGCGGGTCTATGTTCTATAGACTTATGAATGTGATTTGTAATGGTGGGAGGATGGTCTGATTTTATGTTAATATACATTGGTATACTGTTTTCTTTCCTATACGGTTGCCACGTGCTATTGTTTAAATCGAAAGTTACATCAAGGAAATTAACAGTTTTCAAATTAGACGCTACGTCTAATTTTAATTTTTTTCCTTGCACAATTTACTTTACGGCTATTATCAACATTCAAATCTAATGAACAATCATCACGGTAAATCCCGAAATTTTCTTTTTTGAAATCGATAGTCGGAATATTCCAACAATTTTGCAAGTTTCAGCGTCGCAAAAAACTCCCCATACTAATATCAAATAAATTATTGGTGTTTTTCTTTTTTATGTGCCTGAGACGGGCCTTTATATATATATATATATATATATATATATATAGAGAGAGAGAGAGAGAGAGAGAGAGAGAGAGAGAAAGAGGGGGGAGAGATATTGGTAATTTTTCCGAGATGAAATAAAGGAAAATAAAGTGCTCAATTACAAATGTAAGAGCTCTATTTATTAAATATAACTGTTTATACAAAGGTTTTAGTGAGCATCTACCTACGGTTTCAGGCTTTGCCCTCGTCAGGATACCATAATATATATATATATATATATATATATATATATATATATATATATATATATAAAGCGATAGATAGAAAGATAGACAGATTGATAGGTAAATGGGCAGAAGCAGATTTTACCGAGTCAAAAATCAATCGTAGTTTCCTAATATTTTAATTAGTTCATAAATTTGTTGTCGCATAATAATTTGTCTCTAATTTATTTTTATATTCTTGATTTTATAAAAGATAATTTGTGTCAAATGTACTCATCCGCAAATTTGAACATAATTATTTTTCTTAATTAAAAGTTAAATTAGATTGTTTTTTAATTTATTTAATGAGGATATAATGAACTCTTCTTTTGATTTATTCAGAAGATATTTGTTCTGGTTGGAGGTGTTACATAGTTGTATGCTTTTGTTATCATGGATTCTGTTTGAATGTTATTGGTCAATGATCATTATTACAAAAAGCTGATTTTAAAGGCAGACATTTAAAACCATTTAAAATCATTATTTGCCCGTATTTTTTAGATACGGTTTGATGTGAATAATTTTGATGTTTCGTATTGTTTTTCGCATTTTTATTATGCTATGTGCCGTGAGATGAAAAACGTTGAAAAACTCTGCACGACGTATTTACTCCATATTTCCTCTGTGTATAGAGTGAAATACCTTGGAGAAATCTACAAACAAAAGTATTGGCTGGAGAATGTTTGCTCTTACTCATTTGATGATTCGATGAATAGACAGAATCAGAGAAGCTGTGGGTCTATTTCTCCGAAATCCGTTCGGATTTTTCCTGAGAATTTTTCCGACTTTTGGTCGGGTGGGATTAAGAAGAAGGTCATTATAAACCTTAACAGCTATAGCAGTAAGAATTATACCTCTGTAGTTCTTAGTGATTTTGAAGTCACCTTTCTTCATGGAACGGGAGGATGCAGCTATTTTTTAATTTTCCTATTGTTTAAAGTCATCATCAGATGATAACTTTGAGTTCAAACGTGGTTTCGGATTAAATTATCGTTACCACTAATTCAAGGCGCTTTAAGCATAATAAATACATACAGACTAATTGACAGAAACAAAGTCCATGGTTACAATAACTTGAAAATTGTGTTTATACAGCCACCATAAAGATAAGAACAACTGTGAAATATCAAAATTATTCAGTTAAAATTAATTGTAAAAGTGGCCAATTTGGGCAATAGGGTTTTGCTTCCCTTTGAAATACTCCACTCACACACTTATGTCTCTTACTCTTATTCTTTATTCTTTATTTTAAGCTAGAATTTGTTTCCGCTTTCAAAGCATACAAAAAAAGAAAAAAAAAAGATTGAAATATAGATGCGTCAGATCTGTGTGTGGTCAATTATCCGCCAAGCGGAGTCCATGCCTATCCTCTACGTATATTGAAATCGCTTTCAGTAGATGAGATATTGCTATATCTTATCTATGTAAGCGTTGCATTCTGATTGGGAGAATGCCACGTAATAGCGGAATCTGTGGGAAAAAAGTAGAATTGGTGAGCTGTGTTTAGCTGCTCTAAGGAACCAAATGCTAAATGATGGACTCCTCGAAACCCTTCTCTGTTGGCAAGAAATGTTGCGTCTGGGAAAATAAAAGACGTCAAATTTAAACTATGTCTTTGTGTTTAAGAACGAGTAACGAGAAAGATATTGAAAAAAACAACAACAAAAAACAAAAAACAAAAGAAAAAACAGTTAACCCCAAGCCAACTCAAGAAGATGATAAAACGAGAGAGGGTTCAACCCGGATAGCAGAGTCCCATCTATGGGTTAAATAGAAAACATGAGTTTATAAATAAAATTATATTATCCATTAAAAATGAAATTATTTCAAAAATTTGTTGGCATTAAACATTTTTTTTTTACCAATAGAAGTATTCGGCATAAAATAACCCAAGGGGCTGACATGCCGTAAAACCCAACCACCCAAACCAACCAAACCGGATAGCAGAAAACAGAAGTGTAATAATAATAAGGCTTCGCCAAACTTTGAGGTGTTCACTATTTGAGTCGGATCATGAGAAAAAAATGATGTCAAGATCTTTGATGATGATTTCGTCCTGACCTTCGACTGTGCAAACATCCAAAAGGAGTGAAAGCCAATAATCTAATCAACAACTACAATTCGAACCGAACCGCAAGTGTGAACGAGTTACCAGGACTTCTACAACTGGTAAGTTTAGCAGGCATATTATTTGCAATTCATCCTAAACTTATACCTAACTGTGGACGAGCAGATTCCCAGCCCCCACGAACGAAACGAGTCCGGATGTTTAGCCTGTGCGAGGGGGAGGAGTGTGGCGAGTGACCACGGAAATTGAACTCGTCACCTCTTCGTTGCTGAATTGCTGGAGAAATTCCACACGAGCAGTGCAGAGTAACCCGGATGTAAAGTCTCGTCGTGAGGATTGACACGTGCTGATGAATGTCGAACGTGCAGTGCGGGCAATTGAGAGTAAGGAGCCCGGATGAATACAGTAATTGGGTATTTAAGGACCTGCCCTCCCAGATCGGGGGTGGGGGAGACTGCAGTAGTATTTTGGCTGTCGAAACAAGTGGAAGAGAACATATATTTGGATAGTGCTAGTGAGAAGACTAGAACTGCTGGAAGAGTCAAGCGATTACGTACGACGACTACGACTGTCTGATAATCTAAAGTTTCCAGGTTCATTCCCGGGTTTCGGTACCACTGATAACCTGAAGAAAGCAGTTTGTTAGAAGCTATTGCGGCCTTGGATAATATTCGCTTGAACAGAAAGATAATAGGCTTGAGTCCTCCAGAGATATTCGTGAAAGGAATTGGACCGCATCGTGGAAGTGGTCCTACAACCAGCCACCAGCCATGTTGAAAAACAGGCTAGCAGAATATCCCATACAGGGACCTTTAGATTATCAGAGTCTGAAGGAAGCAGTTTGTTAGACTAAACAAACTGAATAGGAAAGGCATGATCTGCAATAAACAGATTATCACTCATATAGAAATCCGATCTCGCTGACAAGTTAAAACGACAATTCTTCCAAGCTGTGGTTGTATCAGTGCTGCTGTATGGCTGCACCACTTGGACCCTAATGAGGCGCCTGGAGAATAAGCTAGATGGGAGCTGCACAAAATGCTGCGTGCGATCTTGAACAAATCGTGGAAACAACACTCGCTAAGGAACCAGCTGTACTGCCACTTACCCTTATCTCACAAACCACCGAGTGAGACGAACAAGACATGCTGGACACCGCTGGAGAAGCAAGGACGAACTCATAAGTGACGTTCTCCTGTCGAAACCAGCACATGGATATGCCAATGTGGGCCGTCCAACAAGGACCTACATTGACCAGCTCTGCGCGGATACTGGATGCTGCTTAGAGGATCTCCTGGGGACAATGAGTGATAGAGAAGGTTGGCGAGAGATTGTCATGGATGTTCGTGCTAATTGCGCAACATGATGATGATGATGATGATGATGATGATGCTCTATGCATTGTTTGTATTTGCGTGTGGTGTAAGTCTTAGCAATCATTATAATTAGAAAAAAATAGCAATGAAAGACGAGAGTGATGGGAGAGTAAGTTTCAGTTGTTCTATTTTTCAATTATACCCCCCTCTGTTTCAAATATTTTTATCTGCATTCTTATTTAGTTTCATCAGCCTTTTTAATTTGATGTAATATTTTATTACATCAAAGCTTCAATACCCCGAAGGGTACATATATTTTCTAGTCTTCTTAATTATAAATAATGCTGTATTTCTAATTGTTTATTATATTTTTATAGGGGTAAAGAAAAGTCGTCGGATTGGCCTAATGTCGGTATCAGCCAGTCAGCGGGGGAGTCTATCCCCTTTTCAATAGCGCTAGACCAAGGATATTATTCTACCATCTGAGGTAGGAGGACACTCCTATAATTAGCTCCTCACTTTACCGCACATATCCCTGGGCTACTCATACGCTGAGTTGGCGAGGACCGGTATCGAACTAGGAACCTTAGGATTCCTAGCCGAACGCTCTACCGACTGAGCTAAACCGGCCCTTGTGATAATAAAAATCCAAATTTGTCATATCCACTCGCGAAAGTCATTTTTTAAGATAACTTTTGTGTTTTTTTTCTTTTGAGTGTGTTGCATCGACTTTTTGATATAATCTTCTTGAGTTAAATTAAAACAAAATTTTGAAGATTCTATTGGTTACATGGTCTTCTGAGAATATCGTTAATACTAGGTGAATAGAAATTATTGGGGTGTGATCTTGGTATTGTAAGTGGTGGTTGGTTGGAATACGCTGGGTGGGATTGAACACAAACATGGAAACAGAGATTCAACAACGGCAGCCAAGCACATATCAACCCAATAAGAGGAGGAGACCAGAGAGGGTTCAACTCGGATAGTAGAAATAAAAGAAACAGCCAAGTAAAGATAATAATATTAAACTACGTAGAAGGAAGGAAAAAAAAAAGGCGCCAACCCCACACCTTATCTACCCAACCAAATGGGATAATAGAATAACCTATAATATTTAAAGTTTGTTAAATTGAAAGATAGTATGTTTAAATGTGTAAGTACATTTTTGTTTTTCTGTTACACCGTTGCCGTAAGCATGTTTTAATTTTGATTTTAATCTTAAATTGCTAATATTAACTAACAACCTGTTGAAGCTTGTCTTGTTTAAGATATATCTTGAGGTTGATTATTATACTTGTGTTGGCTTTAATGCAATTTGCTTAAAACTTTCAATGTATATAAGATATATTTTGTAAGGTAAACTAGTATCAATACACGAACATTTAAATTTAAAAATTTAAATTAAAAATAAATGAATAAGTAAAATAAATAAATAAAATAGATAAATAAGTAAAATAGATAATAAAAAATGTAATAAATATTAAATAAATTACTCAAATCTTATTATAATAGAGATTGTGTGTTTTTCTGACTGCAACTGAAATTATTTTACTATACAAGTCACAATTCCCTTAGTTATTTACATCACATTCTCCATGACTTTATTTCTATTTAAACCTTAATTATTAATAAAATTGTTTTTCATCATTAACACTGTTGACCATATTTACATACTAACAACATGCAATTGTATTTGTATATACAACAAAATAGCGGTTTACAGTGTGAATGGGAAGGCTAATTTGCATATTGATATTAAAAATTTGATTTTAATAAATATATGCTTAGTATTATTGATTTCTAATTGTTTGGTTTTACCTTATTGAATATGAGCAAAAATCTCTTCAATAAATCTTTAAAGAAATCCATTAGCAAGAAGAAATAACTACAATTTTATTATTTATTTCCTATTTTAACTATTTATATAAAAATTTAAAGAAATCCATTAGCAAGAAGAAATAACTACAATTTTATTATTTATTTCCTATTTTAACTAAATAGTTAAATTAGGAAAATTTACCAAAGGGGAGTAATGGAAAATGATGGAAGAGTTAATTTCAAAGTTGTTCTATTTTACAATCATACCCCCTTTGTTACTAATCTTTTTATCTGCATTCTCATTCAGTTTCATTTGCCTTTCTAATTTAATATGATATATTATTATATTAAAACTTAAATACTTGCACCCGGAGGGTGCATATATTTGCTAGTATAAATAATAGATGGATAGATAGTTATACAGATAAATTAGGGGGGGGGCGGGGAAGGAAGGAAAAAAGGCGCCAACCCCACACCTTATCTACCCAACCAAAGGGGATAATAGAATAACCTATAATATTTAAAGATAATAATAAGTATGATAATAAGAAGGTCATGCAATATGAGTCCTTTTGTGCCAGACGAAATAAAGTTTTGCAAATTCCAATTACGATGCCTTCAATGAAAATCCAAATGCGTCTGTAAATACATTTTAAAAATGAACAGTTGTAAATTAGATATTTTCACTAATTACACAATTCTTCGAGATAAAGACATAAAGAAAAGAAAGATTCCAATTCTACATCGTACCCCATTACCCTAATTAAAAGGAGATTTTCAGAACGTTGCGTAGTAATTCTAGATTTTCTCATTAATGTATGTAATTATCAAATTAATTCGTTGAATGATCAAATCAAAGCTTTCAAATCGTCAAGCAATAAATTCGAGTGATTAAATCATTGCAGAATTTGAAACAATTAAGTCAACAATTTTCGTGATGGCGACTCCAGGCCAAATCCGATTCGATTTTTAGATATTTTCTGCGTTTTACTGACAATTTCCGATGTTAGTAAAAGAAACAAAAGACAAAGCGTACTGGCTCTTCGTTTCTTATAAATGGGTTCTTTATATATATATATACATATAATAAAGATAATTTAATGAGTCAGACGAACCTACTATTAGTTTCGCATAAAGCTCTTCAGGGCTAAAATCTGACTCAAATCTGAGTCAGATTTTAGCCCTGAAGAGCTTTATGCGAAACTAATAGTAGGTTCGTCTGACTCATTAGATTATCTTTATTATTTGGCTCTACTTAGGTATCGAGCACTTTTTACATATTAGCTTTCTCCTAGCGGTTATATGAATATATATATATATATATTATATACATATATATACATATAAATTGTTTTTTTCTTTTGGCCAAATACTGTACCAATAGATTATTTTTTGTTGGTACGAATATCTTGGTCCTTTCTCTTTTTTTCAAAAATTTTTTTCTTCCTGGTTGATGTTTGGTAGTATATTTTTACAATCAAACTTTCTGCTGTTTTTTTCTCTCCGCAAGGATCTACCAACACGCTTGGTATATTATATATATATATATATATATGATATATCTTAGTTATCCCGTTCTGACACCAGTGTTATATGGTAAGATATCCTTAAAAGCGTATGGTTTGCAAGGAAGAATAATGGACAAGATTAATTGGATAAAAAATCGTTTATTGAAATAACGAGTGTGAAAATTGTTGTTGTCGCCGTAGATAACGGTAGTAGTTCTCTGGAGTGGCCGAGGGGTCGGTGAGGTGTGGGTATCGTATGATACGTCGGAATCTCTCTTGGCCTGGTGCAAGGCGTGAGGTGGTAGAAGTTGAGTTGATACGGTCACTTGGTGTAGGGACCAAGTCAGGAATATCTCAGTGGAATAGTGATGGTCAGGGAAGGTAGTAGTGGCCGAGGGAGTTGAGTTCGTCTCGGTAGGATACTGTTGTAAGTGGATACGGTCACTTGGTGCGGGAAATAAGTCAGGAATATCTCAGCGAGTTGTAGCGGGTAGCGCTGTAGTGGTCAGGGGGGTAAGGATGTCGCCTGGCTACGGTGAGGTGTTGAAGTAAGGCTGAGTGTCCGGGTGGGCGAGGGCGTGCGTGGTGGTGGGTGCGTAGCAGTTCCTTGATCCTCTCGTCTGGTGATATTCTCGGTTCCAGGCCGTCCGTCCAACTGCTTATTCTCAAAAATGCCTGGGTTTATATGCTACGCGATCGGCTCCAGAAAGCCTTTGAGGTGTTTAGCGGGAAGATTTTTCATTGGTTGAAAATCCGGATTCCTTACAATATTATTTTTTTGTTTATTTTGGAATTCCTCTCAAGCGTAACTCAATCCGAGCCTATGCGCAGAACTGCGTCGAATTGGTCACTTCGTGAGAGGGTACCATTGAGTTCACTTCCGTTTGTTGCCTCCGACTTGAGTTTTGATGTTTTATGCTAGCGAGGTGTATTTTGTGAGTAAGCATTGTGAATCATAAGAGATATCTTCTCTCTGATATAACATATATATATATATATATATATATATATATATATATAGTGTAGGGATGTAATTTTACGACCATGTGTTTCATGCTTCTTAGGCATTCATCAGACACAGTCTGTCTGCTGAATGTCTAAGAGGCAGACATGAAACCCAGGGTCGCAAAATTACTTCCATGCAATAAATATATGTCGACATACACACATACACATACACGCACACACATACACACACACACACAGGCATATGTTACATAATCTATGCGGTTGCATAAGATTATTGTCAATCCTCTGTATTTCTAAAGGGATGGCCC
>CM042164.1:85357494-85374994 GCA_023376005.1 Doryteuthis pealeii | reverse complement strand
TTGTCCATGACATGTAACTCCCCACTTTGGCCATTACTTAGGCTAGACTGGCGATTGGAGGAGCCTTCTCCAATCAATCGGCTGGCCAAGTTATATATATATATATATATATATATATATATATATATATATATATAATTTTTTTGTTGTAAAATCTGCCTGAATAGGCTAGACACATTTTGGGTTTCTGGTAGAAATAAAATTGAATATTGCTCTGAATATTTATTTATTGGTTATTATACATTTGGCTCTCTTAAGGATTAACAAAAATCCTTGTATGAATATATATGTTTGCACCTACAAGAGCATAGAGTATTGTTTTATAGTTGAGATTTTGATGATCCCAAATAGAATCATCCACTACTTACCAGTCATTTGGATTATCTTACATTTATATATACTAGCAAATATATGCACCCTCCGGGTGCAAGTATTTAAGTTTAAATGTAATAAAATATTAGATTAAATCACAAATGCTATTGAAACTAATTAAAAATGCAGATAAAAAGATTTGAAACAGAGGGGCTATAATCGGAAAATAGAACAACCGAAACTTACTCTTCCATCACTTCCGTTTTTTCAATGCTAAATTTTGCAAATTTAACTATTGACTTAATATAGGAAGTAAAGAATAAAATTACAGTTATTTCTTTTTCTTAATTAATTTCTTTTAAGATTTATCTCCGAGATTTTTGCTCATATTCATTAAGATAAAACCAAACAAATAGAAATCAATAATACTTAGCCCATATTTATTAAAATCAAATTTTTAATATCAATATGCAAATTAGCTTTACCGTTTACACTGTAAACCGCTATTTTGTTGTATATATAAATTCAATTGCATGTTATTAGTATGTAGATAAGACCAACAGTATTAATAATGTCAAACAGTTTTATTAGTTATTGAGGTTTAAATAAAAATAAAATCATGGAGAATGTGAAGTAAATAACTAAGGAAATTGTGACTTGAGTAGTAATATAGTTTCGGTTACAGACAGAAAAACACACAATCTCCATTATAATAAGATAAGATATATATATATATATATATATGGCAGAAAGTACTTTTAAAGAACCATTTCTAAGGTAAAAGATGAATAATGAGATTGAGTTAAAATCTGGCAGACGAAAACGAAACAAATATGCTGTTTAAGTTGAGTATTGTTTCCTTGTACGATAAGTGATAGCATGGTTATTTTATTGCATGAAATAAATTAATAGAAGAGGGTACAGATATGACAAGGGACAGAAAGAAGTGGGCATACAAGGTTTGCCTTACACACCACTCTATTTTCCTTTAGGGAAGGCATGAATCCAATTATTTTTGTCCACTTATGGGTAAATAGTAGCGCAGATGGAGCTGTTTAAACTTGGTTTGGTAACCAGTCTAAGATAGGAAACCACTAAATTTAAACCTGTTAAACTCCAATTGGACACATAGCATAGTAGATAAAGGAGTTAGGTTAAGACAGTTCTAAGTGACAGTTGTCTCTAGGCTGCAGGTACAATAATAATTATTATAAGAATAATAATTAACAAAGCTTAACACCTGTATCCCAGCCATGGTTAGCGGATGAGAACTGGATACCTCCGTAGATTAAATAAAGGGTTGGGTTCGACGTTCCATGATGGCTCCCGATTACGACAAGAAAGTTCCCAATTACAACAAGGTTCCCGAGTTCGAAAAGAAGGTTCTAGAGTTAGAGAAGGCCCCCGAGTTCGATAAGAAATACCTGAAGAAGGTCGGAGGGCACATCAGCCGAAACGAAGATGAGGACAGTAGTCCGAATAATCTAAATAATACCAATTATCAAACCCCATCTCAAAAATTCAGAGAAACTGTTAAACTCCGAATGAGAATATGACCATCTGTCTCATTCTACTCGTATAGAAAGGTAAATGTGTATTCGTGGTTGTATAAGAGAAATGTCCTAATAGGAGAATAGTCTGTTTGACTGATTTTTTTAGATGAAGCTTGTTGTGTAAAATGTTGATTGTTTCGGAATGTTCATCATTATTAGAATGAGATCTTCTAAAAATATATTTTTGTTTGATCAACAGCCAAAATATTCCAAATATTTTCCCAGTTTGGGTCATAGACAGGGATATACAGGGATCACCTGACGAAGGCTGGAGGATACAGCAGCCGAAACATTGTGTTTTTTACATATCACAATAATCATGATCATTGGGTCGCGCTGACAGCATACATATCCATGACAAGTTCGAATCAACCGTCACTACCGCCCGTCTAGCATTAGTAAGGGCCAAGGTGGAATCTTTTCTGTCATGGACTTCTCAACCACTAGGATTCCGTCCTTAAGTATCACGGTCCGATTAGGGTGATTTTCTCCCTATGCAGATGCGCAGTCAGCGTATTCTACTGTTCCACCCAACGGGGGGGGGTGTAGCAACCGGGGATTATGGTTGATTGTTACCGGGTGAACTAATGCCAACTAAACAATATTTCTCATCGGTTAATAAACTGCAGTTTGGTCTGATTAATCACGACAATTAAGCGATTCCTTCAGAATATTTCGCTAATTATATTCTTGTTCTTTTCAGATAAGCAATTTGTTATTCGATATCTCTTTCTGTAAACACACAGACACACTTACACGTACACAGACACACGGACACGTACACAGACACACGGACACGTACACAGGCACACACTTACACATACACAGACAGACATACACATACACAGACACACTAACACAGACACACACACACACAGACACACTTACACGTACACAGACACACTTACACAGACACACTAACACGTAAACAGACACACTAACACATACCCAGACACACTAACACGTACACCGACACACTAACACGCACACAGGCAGACTACACACTTACACATACACAGACACACTAACACATACACAGACACACGGGCACGTACACAGACACACTTACACATACAGACACACACTAACACATACACAGACACACTAACACGTATCCGACACACTAACACGTACACAGACACTAACACGTACACAGACAGACTTACATATATACAGACACACTTACACATACACAGACACAGACACACTTACACGTACACAGACACACTTACACATACAGAGACACACTTAAACGTACACAGACACACTTACACATACACAGACACACTTACACGTACACAGACACACTTAAACATACACAGACACGCTAACACATATACAGACACACTTACACGTACACAGACACACTTCCACATACACAGATACACGGACACGTACACAGACACACTTACACATACACTGACAGACTTACACATACACAGACACACTTACACATACACAGACACACGGACACGTACACATACACACTTACACATACACATACACACTAACACATATACAGACACACTTACACACACAGACACTAACACTGACACATACACACTACACGTACACAGACACACTAACAGTGTATGTGTTAGTGTGTCTAACACATACACAGACACTTAAACATACAGAGACACACTAACACATACACAGACACACTTACACATACACATACACACTTACACATACACAGACACACTTACACATACCCAGACACACGGACACGGACACACCTATAAAGAGAAGGAACTCATTATCTGTGCCATATGAGTTCAAGGAGTCCTGCACACAACAGATATACATATTGGTATATACGAGGGAGTGCCAAAAATTATCAGCATTTTCATCATAATATATCTATAAATAAATACACTTGTTCCTAAATCTTCTGTCCGTTATAATCCTGCAACACCCTCTGGTTAAAAATGAGACTGTCCCAAAAGTCCATGATGAAATGTAAAAATGTAAATTGTGATTATCTGGTTTTGCTTATCTCCCAAATTCATATTTCTTATGACTCGTCACCTTAACTAAATAATGGACGCTTCCCATTTTATTATAAAAGGGGAAGAAAAGGGACATGCTACACAGAAAAAATATAATAAGAAAGAAAGAATGAATGAAAGAAAGAAAGAAAGAAAGAAAGAAAGGAGTGTGGGAAGATAGATAGATGATTTTAATCTGTTTAAATTGAATATAATGAAACGGAGGAGAGAAAGAAAAGAGTGAAAGATTATACTTTTTACATATTGAACTATTATGCAATAGCTCTTAAGTAAACATATCAAATGTTGTAACAATTAAATCATCATACTGTGGTATATCCACATGTCCTGTTAGTATTCATTATTATCACAATGCGTTCTGTGCAGGCGGGCTTTTAGAGTTTAGGCTCGTCCTACCGTGAGTGTGTTTTTTTAATATTTAGGATACAATTCAGGACCATTGTTAGGGGATGTATTTGTCTCTCATCCCACTTATGATGGTGTGACACAAGGACATTTTTATGTGGGCCCATCCACAAGCCGAAGCTCAAGGTGTTCAATTCATTGTTCATTTCTCTTTTGGTAAACACAGCTTTAATCTCGATACTTTTATGAGACACCTTGTATTCTGAAAAACATTAACGTTCCATTCATTGTTCACTTCTATCTTGGAAAAATACAGCTTCAATCTTGATATTTTTATGACACACCTTGTATGTTAACTTTTTAAACAGATCTTTCATGTAAATTGCGTTAAAAAATCTTTTTCTGATATTAGGGTTTATTCCATATTCTACGAGTAAGTGTTTGACACTACAATGTCTTTGACATGTTATCGATCGTGACTGGTCCTCTTGTTCATGGAGATCTGATAAGACTTGTTGTCACTTAGACCTCAGTTGATTGGTGTGACAACCAACAAGAATTAAAATAATCGGGATTGAAATATTTTGGAAAATTTCAAGGACTCTTTTTTTCAGTCAGCAGTTGTCTTTTTTCTAGGATTTCAAAACTTCCTTTTTAAACTGCTAAGAGAACATATATAATGGCCATGTCGTGCTAAACTGTAGGCCTGCACATGGCGCAACAGAGTGCCAGAACTAGAGGACTATTGCCAATTAAGTTAACAATTCTTTAAAATAATTAGACTAACATTTTGACCAATACCTGAGGATAATAAGATGTGTTGAAAGCTAAATAAATGAAAGTAAGTAATATTGTTGTGGACACAGATAAGTATTGAACAAAACAAAGAGATTATTAAGATTTCTGGAAACAGATATGATCTACATAATATTGAAACCTAAAGATTCACGGACTATATGACCTTTAGGCACCCCCTTTTGATCGCGATTAAGAAAGGACATGTTTTTCATTTACACCCTCAATATACAGTTGTTTTAACTGACGATTTTTATTTTTTTTTAAATTATGAAACTAACCCTAACCCCTATCACTAACCCTAACCCCTAACCCTAACTCCTAACAAACAACCGGATATTGACGGTGTAAATGAAAAACATGGTTTAGATTCATATATTTAGTAATATGGTCCAGATTCACACTATTCACAGGTCTCACATAACCCTTTCTTCAAATGATAAATAGTATTCCAACGTAAGTAAACATTTCTTTAGATTATATACACCAAATTCTTAACTTCTTACTTCAATATTAGTACCAAGGAATAGTTTTATTCTCATTATAACTAGCCGCGATTCAAATCAGGAGAGCATGAGACGAATACTTCTCGCACGGACGTCTCCACACACACACATACACACACACACACACACACACACACACACACACATATATATATATATATATATATATATATATAATATAATGGAGAATGAATGTGAAAAGTATTAGCATATTAAAATTTACAACATTAGAGTAGGTAGCACAAAATCAAACTGGAACTAAGATGCCCTACTCACATTGGATCAAGGAACATTTAAAACAGGCCTCAAGTTTTAACACTCAGTTATACCATGAGCAGACCGGGAATATGGTACTCCCTGATTATGACCCAAAGTTATGATCAGGGATGATAAGTAAAAATATCGTTATTTTTGTGTATGTATGTGTGTGTGGGGGGGATATTAATTCTGATCATATCTACTTAGTTCTCAAGATGACTATTTTGCTTGGCATATGAATGATTTGAGATTATCCTTTAGATCCGAGCAAGAGCTGTTGTAGGCCTGGTAATCACGCATAATTCCTAATACCAATTTGAAAAGAAGCTACTCGGATTGAGGGGGTGGAGACTACCTTCCCAAATACTTCACCAAAAAATCCAACTTCCTACTTTACATGACACTCAGTACATTCGCATACTTATATAGTTTGAAGAAATTGTGCAAATCTTGTAAAGAAACGAGAACGATACGGTATATTTATCGATTTTTCTATCTATCCATCTCTGTCGATTTCAATTCAACTGTCTATACATAAATATTGATCTAAGACTGTCTACATCTATGTTTTGCTATATCTGTATATTATCAATTATCTTTTTTCTTTTCTTTTCAATATCTTTCCAGCTTGTTCACATCTCGACTTCTTAATATTTATATCCCATACTTCAAACTATGTGAAAACCTCCTTGGAATCGTACAAGTACGACTCGGTGAACGATCTCTTAATTGTAAATTTCATCTGTCCCCTCTTTCCCTATTTCATCTGTGGAGTACCCAGAACCTGCAGATCTCAAGGGCTACAGGTTTGTAAAAAATGTCTGAAACTACAACAGGGAGATCTCAGATCTCACAGTTTTTGCGGAAGACATTTGTCTCTTGCATCATTGGAAAGTGCTGCTATGGGCGATAACCGAGAGGGACGGTTAGCGAAAGAGAGTCATGAGGGATCCGTGCTGTCAGAATAACCTTATTAGGATGATGAAGATATATTCTAGTAAATAGATTTTTTCCCTTGGTTTTTGCCTTTTCTCTGCATTTTCATTGTTTGGAAAATTATCTAAAAGTGAGTTGATAAGATGTGCTCTATTTTGGTATCCTGTGTCAGACTAGAATATATTTTGAAAAATTTATTCTATGTCTTTCTTTTCCTAATTATTGTTTGGAATACCGTAAGAAAGTTCAGAAGAAACGCTTTTTAGTGGCCTTGTATCAGACTAGGATATATTTTGGCAGCTGTATTCCTTATTTGTCTTCATTGTTTGAAATATTTCTTTTGAAAATGAGATGTGAAGATGTGCTCTATTTTGGTTGCCTTGTGTCAGACTAGGATATCTTTAAACACCTATGTTTATTCTTTGTCTTGCTTTTCCTCGGTCTCTTCATGGTTTGGAATATTGCTGAGTGATTTTAGAATATTTGCTCTATTTTGGTTGCCTTGAGTCAGACTAGGATATATATTGGGGGATGTGCTTTGAAAATTGTATCAAAGTGATTATAGAAGCTATGCTCCAATTTGATTGCCTTGTGCCAGACTAGGATATCTTTAAACAACTATGTTTATTCTTTGTCTTACTTTTCCTCGGTCTCTTTAAGGTTTTAAACATTACTTGAAAATGAGATGAGAAGATATGCTCTATTTTAGTTATCTTGTGTCAGACTAAGATTTCTTTTAGTAATGGTTTTATTCTTTGTCTTGCATTTCCTCGGTCTGTTCATTGTTTGGAATATTGTTTGAAAGTATGTTGAGAGGAAGTGCTCTATTTTAATTGCCTTGTGTCAGACTAGAATATTCTTAAACAACTATGTTTATTCTTTGTCTTACCTTTTGTCTCTCGCTTCATTTTTTGAATATTCTATGAAAGTGATTTTAGAATGTGTGCTCTATTTTGATTGCCTTGTGTCAGACTAGGATATATGTAAACGACTATGATTATTCTTTGTCTTGCATTTCCTCGGTCTGTTCATTGTTTGGGATATTGTTTGAAAGTATGTTGAGAGGAAGTGCTCTATTTTAATTGCCTTAGAAGGTGTGCTCTATTTTGATTGCCTTGTGTCAGACTAGCATATATTTAAACAACTATGATTATTCTTTGTCTAATTTTTCTTCGGTCTCCTTCATTGTTTGGAATATTGTTTGAAAGTATGTTGAGAGGAAGTGCTCTATTTTTATTGCCTTGTGTCAGACTATTGTGAGTTGAGAAGATGCAATAGATTGACCTAAATCAACCGCCATTAACAATGAGATTGAAATATTGATATCACGTTTTAGAATTTGAGACTAGAGAATGTGTGTTTGTCAGAAGTAACATCATATTCCACTCCTTCCTCTATTCCCCCCCCCGCTTTGTTTTGTTTTTTTCTCTCTCATTATCTGATCCGCCATTGAGTTCCAGTGTCAACCAGACATAGATATTCCTTAAACAAGACATTCAGTCGACTCTGTTTAGATAGTCTCGTATTTCTTAAGACCCAATCAAAAAAGAAAAACGTCCAAGTGGAAATTCATTTTGATTGATATAATAGCCAAATCCTGTCTCATATCAGGCATCATTCACTTTCAACTTCCGGTTAACTGACATATTGAAAGGATATCCATGGAAAGACTATCCAGGTTTTTGAAAGATCATGGATAACATAAGATGTGATAGCGCCATTGTAGAGCAATGAAAGGATCTTTAGAGAAATCAATACAGGTTGTTGATGCATGATCGATAACAGATGCTATAGCGTCGAATAAAAGGATCTTTAAAGAAGACAATGTAGGTTATAGAAATAGGATAATAATATGTTGACATCCTTCCGTCTACTAAAGACCATGGCGTAGTGTCCATTTAAAATTTTTTTTATCTGCAACTTCATCAGTGGCTGAATAGGCTAATTTTTGAATGGCAATCTCTGGTGCAGTGATTGCAAACAAACAGTGATGCTTGCTGGAGTTGCTGTTGTCTCTCCTTCCTTCTGGCTCTCTTTTCCGTGGCGGCTACTTTCCTCTCTTTTTCACTCCTTTTTGTTCCTTGTCTGACGAGGAATCGCCAGGTCGCGAGGTCTTCTGCACAAGCCTCCCATGTGTTGGTGTTAATGTGGCATGGATAATAATAATAATAATAATAATAATAATAATAGAAGAAGAAGAAGAAGAAGAAGGGCGAGAAGAAGAAGAAGAAGAAGAAGAAGAAGAAGAAGAAGAAGAAGGGCGAGAAGAAGAAGAAGAAAATGAAAAGAAGAAGAAGAAGAAGAAGAAGAAGAAGAAGAAGAAGAAGAAGAAGAAGAAGAATATTACAATATTCTTTTTTCTTCTTCCTTATCGTAATGGGGTGAAGAAGAAGAAGAACAAGAAGAACAAGAAGAACAAGAAGAAGAAGAAGAAGAAGAAGAAGAAACCCAGACCTATTGTTGATTAACAAGAAAGATACCATCTGGTAGATTTTGCTGTCCAAACAGATCAATGGGTCAAGGTAAAAGAAAATGAAAAATTAGACCTTGCCAGAGAATTATAACAATCGTGTGTTGTATAATTCATGGGTAGGCTGGATTATTGGCAACACCCTGTAATTCTGCGGGGGCGAGAACACAAAGACCCAAATGGAAAGTTACAGACCGTTGGGAAACTTTGACCCCAGAAGCGGGAAAACCGCAAATTACGCGAAGTCACTTGAGATCTAGTTAGATCGTTAGTTCCAGGCAGGGTGTTAGGTGAGAGAGATGTCTCTTGCCTTAGCTGGACTCACCTGCGCGTGCATGTTGGTTAGTTAAATATAAAGTTTTAAAAATTCAACATGGCGTTGTTGGTTAATGTTATAGGTGATATACCCTATAGACTAATGGAATGCGCCAACGGTTACTATAAGTAACAGGGACAATTATGGCTTGAGAGTAAACCAATGCGACTCAGCTCATAGCTCTATTTGTCGGACGTAATTCCCACTTCTCTGTACTGTAATTGTCTACTCTTTTGTTAATACATTTTCCTACATTTGTTACTCGTCGTTTTGTTCTTATTTGACCCCTTAAAACCCCACAACAGTTAATTGTCAAAAGTCTTTTAGCGGCTATTGCTGGTGGTTGTTCTAGAGTTTGATCACCTCTGATAGGGTCAGTCTGATGTTGGAAGACCTGAAACTTCCCAATGAACGCTGCGGATTACATCACTGACAACAATCACCAGCACCCCAAATGTAGGAGCGTATATCTAAAGTAAAATACATGCATTGGATGGAAGGACCGGCCAAGAAGATGAAGAACCAACAACGAGAACCAAGATTAGACGATCACAGATGGCCACAGAAGAAAAGTAAGTTATGCAAGTTATGCATCTCATATAAATATCTCTCTGATGCTCTGTCTACCTCTCTCCTCTCTGTATGAAAAGAACATTGTGTATATATCCAATAGGGGTATATAACACGTGGAATATGAGGGTTAAAGTGACACCAATTGTAAATGGTAAGCTTGCAATGGTCTCCAAGAGCTTAGAAAACGGAACGGAAGAATTGGAAACCAGAAGAAGAATCAAGACCATTCATAAAACAGCATTGTTACGATCGACTAGAATACTCAGAAGAACCCAGGAGACTTGAGGAGACTTGTTGTGAACAATAGTGTGAACATTTTTTAAGGAGTGAAATGATAATAATAAATATAACCTTGTGTTAATTAACAAGAAAACAGAACTTTTACTGTTCTAAGAAGGGACCAAAGAGTGAAAATTAAAGAAAGCGGGAAAATAGATAACTAACTGGCACTTGGCAGAAAGCTAAAAAAAAAAGCCCTGGAGTCTGGAAGCGTCAGGTATAAGAATTCTCATTTAGTACGCTTGGAACTGTCATCAAAGGCTGGGAGAAGAATTGAAGGAATTGGAAATCAGATATAGAATCGAATCCACCCAGAATGCAAAATTATTGACACTGGCTATAATACTCAGAAGATTCCTGGAGAACTGAAGAGACTTGCTGGCACTTAGACTCCATTGAAAGAGCATCAGTTAAACCTGGTATTTTGCAGTTCCAGAAGATCACAGGGTGAAGAGGAAGGAAAACGAAAAGATGGACAAATACCTGGACCTTGCCAGAGAACTGAAAAAGCTATGGAATATGAAAGTAGTACCAATTGTAGTTGGTGCACTTGGAACGGTCCAAAAAAGCTTGGAAAAAATCTGGAAATCAGAGAAAGAATTGAGACCATCCAGAATACTTCATTGCTGCAATCGGCTAGAATACTCAGAAGAGTCCTGGAGACTTGAGGAGACTTGTTGTCACTTAGACTCCAGTGAAATACCATCAGATAACGCTGATGGGAAAAAGTAATACTACTACTACTACTACTACTACTACTAATAATAATAATAATAATAACGATGATGAAGATTTGTGCGAAATCTACAGGACGTAGCCGCCTTTGTATTGCAGATTTTTATGAAAATCAATATGCGTTTTGTGTGATACTCAATTAGATCCACGCTGAGCATGCGCAGTCTGTGTAACGAATGCAACGGGCGAGAAATCAACATTCGTAATTAATGAATCAGTTTCGCCAAAAAATATTTGGTCAGCGGGAGAGGAAGATCGGTTTTTATTCCACACAGCTTATTCCTTCCTATCTTATTTCTAATAATAATAATAATAATAATAATATAATAGCATATATATATATATATATATATATATATATATATATATATATATATATATACGTGTATATATATATATTATTTCTAATAATATATAATATATATGCGTATATACATATGTGCGTATATATATATATATATATATATATATATATATATATATATATATATATATATATATGCGCTGCTTTTTTGTATATATTTATGTATTTTTGGAAGTTTATCTATTTACTTTATTTTCGCGGCAACACCCAAATTGATTTCAACTAAAAGAAGATACGCATTGGGCGCTTGCTCTTGAGTAATGACTACCATCTCAAAGACTGTTGTTGTTGGTTTAAACAATTGGAAGCCAATACTGGTGGCGCGCTTTCGAATCTCACCAAGTGCTCATCTATATATTGATTCTCGGAATCGCGTGGTGTAATGGTTAAAGTCATGGGAAATGGACTCGTCGCCTCGAGTTCAAATCCTAGACGTGGTAATTGCATTTCACTTAGCGCTAATACTCTTGGGAAAGGTATGAATCATACTCTCCTTTCAGCTATGGGTAAATAGTAGGGCAGTCTGGGCTCTTTAACCTTGGTTAGGCAACCGGTCTAGGAGAAGGAAAACTCTGAATTCAAACCTGGTAAACTCCGCTTAAGAAATTGACCTTGTGTCGCATCCTGCTCGTCCGGAGGGGTTGGTAAATATATATATATATATTATATTGATTCTCGTATTCCTTAATTGAATGGCCGTCATCATCTTGCAACACCCTCTGGATAAAATTGAGACTGTCCAAATCGTCCAGGATGAAATGCAAAAATGTAAATCCTGATTATCTGATGTTGTTTATCCACCAAATTCCTGTTTCTTATGAGTGTTGGCACCCCTGCTAAATAATGGACTATTCAGCTTTTAGTTTAAAGAAAGAAAGATAAAAATGGAAACTCTACTCAGAAAAAATATATAATAAGAAAATAGAAAAGAAAGTAGTTCAACGATAGAGGAAGAGAGGGGATGAGTGCGCAGAAGCGATAACGCTAATATATTTCAATCAAATTATAGGCAAAATGATATTAACAAAAATCTTTTATTCATTGGTTAATGTCTATTTCATCTTATTTTTATTTATTTTCATATTCTATTTCTAAATTCTAAACATTTTCAAAGTTATCATTATCGAAATATTTTTTGTATCATATAAACTTAGAATTTCAGTGATTTCATGGTTAATTTATTATAAAATTTGTTGTATCACGATGTGGAAAGATATACAGAAGAGCTATGAGCTTAATACATTTATTAAGCACCAGCATCCGGTGCCAAACGGACACAGAACAAATAAGTACAAACATTTAACAAGACAAAACTTACACTAAATAGAGGAGGGTTAGTTCGTTATAGCCAACGCAGCAAAGTCAATCTAAATATTATTCAGCTAGTTAATCTACTTTAATCGCAGGATATTCTTATGGCAATGAGCCAGTCCATCTGGTAGAGTGCTGAATGGGGTGTTAGCTACTCTACAACAAAATTTTACAAAATAATCATTAAATTAACTTCCTTAAATTCAAGCTTGTTGGTTGGTTGGGTTTTATGGCATGTCATCCCTTGTTGGGTTATTTTACACCGAAGATGTTTTATTCATTCTTGATGCGTATACATTTTAAAACTCATTTTTTTTATTTAATCCATTGATGGAATCCAAAAAGATACAACCACTCCGGGTCAAAGTGTTGTATACCCTTCCTTTACTTCTATTATTCTTCTGCTTATCTTTGGTATCATACGTTCTTCTTCTAGCATCTCTTCTAACATCTCTGTTCTTGCTGGTTGGTCGTCCTTGATTCATTTCTTCTTCTGGGTCAGTCTTGTTGCCACGACATTCATCAACCACAAAACCATATTATTTATCTAAACCATTATTTACTTAACTAAACATATTTCTCTAACTAACACAACACGCGTGTGCAGTGAGTCCCAGCTAGGGCAGATATCCTTCTCTGCCTGACGTCCAAGCTGCAACTGCGATCCAACCAGGTCCCACGTGACTTCACGTATTTCGCGGGCTTTCTGTAATATTCCATGGAAAGTCCCGCCCGTGACATGAAAAGGGGCCATCCCTTCAGAAATACAGGGGGTTGACAATAATCTATGCATAGATTATGTAACAAGAGTAAACCTGATGGTAATGGCGATTAAGGGGTACTTACGATCCCAAGAGCTGCAATACTGGAACTTCACCATTAGATGCAGTTTAATGTCATACCCTGGACACAAAGATTATCAGCCTCCTCTGTCATCAATTATAAACATCATTTGTTTTTTTCAAAAATGTTGAATTCACACTGTCGGATTAATTTCCATCTATTTTCATATATATATATATATATATATATATATATATATATATATATATATATATATATATAAAATGTTGTTCTTGTTCCAACGGGAGAAAATTCAATATTTTATAAAAAAAAGAAGGTCCGCAAAATGTATTTTGTTTTCAGAAAAAAATGTTTAATTCTTTTTGTTTTACATATGCAACACGTGTTTCAGATCTTCTGGTATCTTCTTCAGGCTTTGATTGATAATATGAATATATATATATATATAGTGTTTGGGATTTATTATGAAGCATTAGGTATGAAATATAATAAACTCAGTTTTTTAATGTTAAGTTTCATTCTATTTCGTTGAATTTTCGGGACCGTTTGCACCTCTTCATCGGAACTCTTAGACGGACTGATTTGGCTGTCCTGGCGTCTTTTATATGCTCGTCTGTTGGTGCTGATAGTATCATCTCTTGTGACCTCGTTGGGTGGTGATTGTTTTATGGTAAAAGTGGTTGAGGGCTTGTCATAAGGACAATAGTGTAGGGACAATTATACAGGTGTTAGGGGTTGATGTGACCAGCCGATTGATCGGAGTCTAGCCTAAGTAAGGGCTAAAGAAAAGTGCTGCATGTCAAGGACTGCTCAACCACCATGATTCCGTCACAGGTCGCCACCCACGATCAACAGTTGGTCCCATTTGAGGGGATTCTAACCCTTTGCAGAGGTGCGATCTTGTCTATTCTTCTGTCTCAGCCGACAAGGCAGAAACTTAAACCGGTCATTTTCAGTTTCAACATTACGGAAACATAAAAAAAATTAAAGCCAACATTAACATTAAGATAGAAGTCTCTTATTAACAAGTCCTTGAGATTTGGTTTTCTTTGTTAAAACTGTAACAATTATTTTCCCATGTATATACGTAATCTAATGTGGAGGCGCGTTGTGTAATGGTTATCATCATAGGAAAAAATGTACACGGTGAGACGAGTTCAAATCCTGGACGTGGCTGTTTGCATTTCACATAGCGCTAATACACTTGGGAAAGGTTTTGATCCAACTATTTTCCCTCCAGATATAAGTAAACAGTAGGACAGATTAGGCTCTTTAACATTGGGTAGGCAACCAGTCTAGGAGAACGATAACTCTAAAATTCAAACTAGTCAAACTCTGCCAAAGAAAATGACCTGGTGTCACATACTAGTTGTGTAGAGGGGTTGGTAAATATATAAATGAATATATATTGTCACTCGGCTGGTCACGTCAAACCCTAGCACCTTTATGATTTTCCCAACCCCATTTCCCTTATGGCAAGCCCCAACCCCTTTTTATCATATGGGTGCTAGAAGGCCGTAACTGAGGGTCTACATGTCCTGGGAATGACGTTAAACTCTATCCGATGGTGAGGTTCCAGTTCTGGAGGTTTGGGGAATGTGGAGCACCCCTTCATCACCATTGCTCCCTGGTCCACTCTGACCCGGAGTGGTAGTCCCTGTTAGGGTCCCATCTATGGGTTAAATAGAAAAATGTATTTATAAAAAAATTGTATTATCCATTAAGAATTGATTTATTTCAAAACTTTATCGGCATTAGATGACCCATTGAGGTTGATATGCAGTAAAACAAAACCAAACCAAACCAAAACAAATATATTGTCACGTGACATAATATTAACACAAATTCTTAAATCATCTATTCATGTACATGTCACTTTATTTTCAGATGTTCTTATATTCTGTCTCACTGACTCAGTCAGTCAACTAGCCGAGGAGAAGGAAAATTGTAAATTCAAATCTGTTAAACTCCGCTTAAAAAATTGACCTTTTGTCGGATCCTGCTTGTGCAGAATGTTTGTTATATTTACTAGCAAATATATGCACCCTCCGGGTGGAAGTATTTTAGTTAAATTCTATAATAAAATATCATATCAAATTAGAATGGCTAATGAAACTGAATAAGAATGTAGATAAAAAGATTTTGAACAGAGGGGGTATGATTGAAAAATAGAACAACTTTGAAACTCTTCCATCATTTTCCGTTACTCCCGTCTTTCATTGGTAAATCTTCCTAATTAAACTGTTTAGTTAAAATAGGAAGTAAAGAATAATATTACAGTTATTTCTTCTGTTTAAGGGATTTCTTTTAAGATTTATTGAAGAGATTTTTGCTCATATTCAATAAGATAAAACCAAACAATTAGAAATCAATAATACTAAGCATATATTTATTAAAATCAATTTTTAAGATCAATATGCAAATTAGCCTTCCCATTCACACTGTAAACCTCTATTTTGTTGTATATATAAATACAATTGCATGTTATTAGTATGTAGATATGGTCAACAGTGTAAGTAATGTAAAACAATTTTATTAATAATTGAGGTTTAAATAAAAAATAAAATCATGGAGAATATGATGTAAACAACTAACGGAATTGTGACTTGTATAGTAGTATAGTTTCGGTTACAGACAGATAAACCCACAATCTCCATTATAATAAGATATATATATATGTATATATTTATTTATTGGTACTACTATGTGAACATAGCGTAAGTAGTTAATCCTATAGGGCTCAATATATTGTTAATATAGAGCATTAATAGTCGTAGAAGAAGTTATTTCCCGACCGCGGTTTCGGTGTTACTCCAACACCTTCATCAGGGTGATTGAGTGGAATTCTTTTCGGTTACTTTATATAACTAGACTAATATCTATTTAATTCTTCCTGAATTTAAAGTTTGTAGTTGGGGTTAAACTCCTATTTTGATCTACGTAGGTAGTAGTGCGCTGTAACATTATACTTTTATTACACCTTACCACTATCTTCAACTTACTCTATTGATCATTATGGGGTCAGTTTGTCTGGAGTTTGACTAAGTTTTCTTTTAATTCATTTCTTTATTCTAGTAGTTTTTCTTTCTTTGTTACTGCTTTATCATAATTTTACTGTATTATGCCCTTATTGATCAATTATATCTTATTGGTATTCTAATGCATTGTGTAATCTATGCATACATTTTCCTAGGAACTCATCATTTTTATTAATCAAGTCATTTTTATTTGGGAATCTAATTATTTCTAACTTATCTTGTAGACACAAGAAGCATATATATATATATATATATATATATATATATATATATATATATATATATATATATAATGTTTGTTTTATATTATATGCACGAGTAAGACCATTTGCTGTTTTTTTTCATTTTGTTTACTTTTTTTTATACTTGACTACCAGTAGCATTTGACACTGTATCCTTACGTTTTCTAAGATGACTCACCAAGCCAGCCCTGGAGAGACATACTCTTCCACATAAACTACATGTTGGAACTTCTCCACTTTGAATGTTGCTGGGCTGAAAATCACCCTTTCTAATAGCCAACTTCAATTTTTGGTGTTTAATTCGGTTGGATTCTAATTCTTTCACAGATCCGTAGATGGTGGCTTTCCAGTCAGGTCTATTACAAGCTAGCTTCTTCTAGTCCTTCACAGTGATAACAGTATTTTTCAGAGTATCCTTGAGGCAGTCCTTAAACCTCTCTCTCTCTCTCTCTCTCTCTCTATATATATATATATATATATATATATATAATATATATATATATATATATATATATATATCTTAACACAAATTCTTTAATTATCTGTTCCCGTCCATGTCATTTTATTTTCAAATATCTTTATATTCTATAATAAGTATAGAATACTTAACGTAACTTAACACTAGTATTCGATCATGGTTAACAGAATAAG
>CM042164.1:85337494-85342494 GCA_023376005.1 Doryteuthis pealeii | reverse complement strand
AATCATTATTATTATCTTCTATAATTATCGAATCTATGCGATATTCGCACTGTAGTTGCCTTCAAGCAAAAAATATGAAAATATATATATATTATGTATATATATATATATATTATATATATATAGAGAGAGAGAGAGAGAGAGAGAGAGAGAGAGAGAGAGGGAGAGAAACAGAGAGAGAGGGTCATTCAAATCCAAGCTATCAATACGACTTGATGATGATGATGATGGTGATGTGTAAAAGTTTACAGCACTTGAATTAAAATCACAGTTTACTACTGTATGTTCTTCCTCTAGTTTCCAAGAAAAAATGGAGCTGGGGATTTTTACACAAAGCTAATAATAAACCAAAATGACTAAATTTGGTCTCCAGGAATTTGCCGTCTTGTGTTTAAAGACAAAAGAAAATATTGGAATTTATTGCAGAGACAGCACGTATTATTGGGATCGCGAACAAAGGTCCAAAGGTCTGAGCCAAAAACTCAGATAAGATTGACTTTGGGTTTTAATCGACGACTCACCATATCTTGTTTTGTGTATCAATAGAAAATATAAATCTCTCTTGGCATTTCTTTCTAACTGACTACATATTTGGCAATCGCTTGTTTTTTCACAAGGGAATTATTTGTGTGTTAAAACTTGTAGAATTGCTTTTTTTTTTTTTTTCGTTTACAAAAGCCAATTTTTTAACCCTTGCAGAACTGATTATTTTCTTTTTTTTCTTTAAATATCCGCTTCCTTTGTTCAAAAAGGTTAACGGATTATCCCCTCTAGATCGATTTATGATTAACATACTCATAAAACTTTATACATGCAAAATTATGAATTCTGATTCCACTTATAGTTTGCCTTTAACTGTAAGTACATTGTGTTAAAAAAAATTTGTAATCTTTTAAGATGTACAGGGGGATTCAAAAAAGATGATGTCATGTAAGTTGATGCATGAGTAAGCACGTCTGGAGTAATCTGATCTGTGTGGTAAAATGTAGAACGGATGGTAGGTGTAGTGCTGCACCTAAAAAAAAAAAAAAAAAAAAAGAAAAAAAGAAAAAAAGAAAAATCTCTAGTCTACTGCTAGCAAAAAGGGGCTAGACTCCCTCGCTGATACTGACTATACGTCTCTCTACCAACTTTATTTTTATATGAATGAATTGTCTTTATTTGTTTTTTGTTAATTTTTTTAAGGGCCATAATTGGCCAGTTGATTTTAGGTAGAGAGTCCTCCGATTTGGTTCCTTTCGTAATCCTCTCAGCTAGAGATTCCTAGGTTCCCTCGTAGAAGGTTGCTAGTAGACTGAGAAAGAATCAGCGCTTAAGTAATATATCAGCCACGCAGTATGGCCAGCGATTGGATGCCCCATAATTGCGGCCTTCTGCCAAACCTAAGCTGTGCTTAGTTTTTTTGGGTGCCTTACGTAATGTAATGGTTAGCAAGCTTAATACGCAAACCATTGTTAGTGGGTTCGATTTGTGACAAAACTTTTTAAATGTCTGAGTTCATGCCTTTATTCAAGTCTATTCTGACTTATTCTAGTAAATATCCTCAACTTGACATATTGATTAAAAAAAGAAACACTTACATTGCATCTATTTCCATATCAAATGGAAATCGTTGTGTTTTTTCAAAGTGTGGCTGGTACCAATAGCAATAAACTGGGGATAGTTTTTCTCAATAATTTGGAAAAAGATTCATACCAACTGAAATTTTAAATGAATACCTTATTATAATGGAGATACGGTGTCTGTAAAAGAATATTTCAGGCAAATGTATAAATTATCAAATCTGTTTAAAAGTTTTCTTTGAGATTCACAGAACCAACTTTGCATGTTTTATAGATTATAACAAATACAATTTCACATTGTGCTAATACACTTGGGAAAGGTATGAATCTAACTATCCTCCCTCCAGCTATGGGTAAATATAATTATAGATTTTGTGGAGAAATGTAGACAAACACGGGATGTTACACTGGATGGAAGTTTATTATTAGTCGCTGTGTTGATGTTCGAACATTTCGGTTTACAAAGAGACCTTCTTCATTTGTAAATTGTAATGTTCAAACATCGACACTACTGTTGTATATTGAAGATATTTAAAAGAAGGTGAAAACGGAAATAGGGTCTTCCGGTTAGATCGAGGCAGGGAGAAGACGAAAAGAGTAACAAAGGACTTTATCCGGTAAAGCGAACAAAGAAGGATGGGTAACAATAAGTTCGGAAATAGATTTGTCCGCTGATAAGTGTAACAAAGAAAGCGCGTAGGCGTTTGAGATATATAAAAGGAAGTCAGCCAGAGGCAGTCAGAGCGGACGGCGAACAGTGAGTGAGCGACGCTCACGGTCCGTCACGGCCAAGGGTGGTGAGACGCCACCAGCCACCCCTTTACCTCACCATCCCAGCAGTAGTAGTAGTCATTGTCAACGCTCGCCGCCCACCACGTACAGCCGAAAAGAGAAATAAAGTCAACTCCTACTATATCCATGTGTTGTAGATTTCATTAAACGACTACTACATATATTGTCTAGTGTTAGTGACGATACCCGCTACGTATGCAGATACACGAAGTAGGGTCGTGAATTTGATACCAGTACGTAACAACTACGACCAATAATAAACTTCCATCCAGTGTAACATCCCGTGTTTATCTACATTACTCCACATGCTGTCCCGCCCTGTCGACTGGGGCGTTAGAATGCACCGACTGCAACTCTGCAGAGGAGTAATACTCCCCCAATGGGGCCACCTGTTGGCCGTGGGTGGCGACCCGTGAAGCTTAAGGATAGAACACAGGTGGTTGAGCAGTCCATGGCCTGCAATACTCCACTTTGACCCTTTCTTAGGCTAGACGGGTGGTCAGAGAGACCGCCTCCGATCAATCGGCTGGTGACGTCAAGCCTAGAAACTATATGATTGCCCCAACCCTATTGCTCTTATGGCAAGCCCCAACCCCTTTTTATCTTATGGGTACTAGAAGGCGGTGGCTGAGGGTTTACATGTCCTGTGAATGACGTTAAACTCTATCTGATGGTGAGGTTCCAGTTCTGGAGGTTTGGGGAATGTGGAGCACCCCTTCATCATTATTTCTTCCTACTCCCCTCTGACCCTGAGTGATAGTACCTGCTAGGGTCCCATCTATCTGTTAAAAAGAAAAACATGAGTTTATAAACAAAATTGATTATCCATTAAGAATGACTTTATTTCAAAACTTTGTCGGCATTAAATGAGCCACTTAGGTTGATATGCTAAATAACAAACCAAACCAAACCACATACTGTCGGATTGATTTCCTCATTTCACTCCCATCTGATGTTGTGTAACCCTTTTCTTCTTTTCTTGCCATTGTGATGATACGCATCTTTTAAGTTCGTTGATTGCTGTTTGTGTTATTTGCTGTCTGGGCATCTGGGCTGGATTGTATCTGTTCCTATAATCTTCCTTCTTGAGACATCTCATCTTTGTGTCCGTTGCTGTTCTTTTTTTTTTTAACGAACACAAGACCCTATGTTGTTTTTAGATGTCTTTTTCAACCCAAGTAAGAACAACACGCGTGGAGAAATGGCTTTCGGACGGCAGACGCCATTTGCATATGTTATGTTTCAGTCACCCAGCAAAAAAACTTGTTTTCTAACTATCTTTCGGAAATTTCATCGAATTAAGTCTATAAGTAAAGTCGGTGAAGTAGCCTATTGTTGGGATCAGACGGACAGCGAGGAAGTCAATACACATTTCGCTAGCGCTAGACCAGGGAGATTATTTTGATGATATCACACATAACGTCAGCTTCCTAATTTACTCCACAAATCATTCTATCCAAGCTACGCTACTCATACAGGGACATGTATCAAACCCTGAACCTTGGGATTCACATGCGGATGCTCTACTGACTGAGCTAAACCGGCCTCTTTGAAATAAACCGACCCTTTCATTGAATATGATCTGCTAATTTCTTTCAAGTTACGAATATCGATTTATGAATCAATAAAAGCTATCAATAAAATAACAAAATATTTTGTGCTGAGTCAGTAGTATTTCGATTTTTTGGAATGTTGTCCTCATCTTTATTGCGAAATATACAATGAAAACGTTTTGACCACCGTAATCTCCGGCCTTCTTCACGTGTTTCATTGGAGTAGACAGCTCTCACTCTGCTACAATATCAAGACAATGTCCATCCCCAAAAATCACAACTGTCGAGCGCGATCTATCTTCAGCATGACTTGAGCATGATAGAAAGATAGATAGATATGTAATTTAAGATAGAAAAAATGAAACTCTTCTTACCTTTGGCTGGGAAGAAAGTGGCGCCCAAAATTGAATCTCTTTTTTATAAGAGTTCAGACAGGAAGTGAGGGGGTTGGTGGGAGTGGAATAGAGCTATATATAAGCTGAATATGTTGGCAGTCAGCAGTTCGTTATTGAGAAGGCAAGCGGTTGTGAGCTGATCTGGTAAATGGAGAGATCATGTGAAGTTTCTCACTGAGTGCTTCACTTGTAGTTCTGTGTCCATTGGTTAATTGTCTGTACATTGTTTTTTTATGGTATACAAACCCTCTTCAATTCATTTAATGCCGACTCTTTTTTGATAAACAAAGGACTCTATTATATTACAGTGCTTGTTGTAGCTGAAGTCGTCACCCAATAAAGTATAGAACAGGCTCATCGCTGCTTAACTTCAGTGATCTAGTGAGAACCGGAAGTATTAAGAATGTGCAAAAATGTACAGCAAAAAATAGGTTTTTTTTAAAACTATTTTTTGTTGCTAAAGTGTGTGCTGTGAACTTTTGCACACGCCTAATATTTTATTGCATATAAATCATTTGCGAACATCTAGTTAACAGCTTCGCACTCACTGACTGGAAAAAAGGAAAAAGAAAAGAAGAAAATGAATAAGAAACGAGAATATTCTTGTGACGTTTCTCGTTTCACTCCGCCATAACTGTCATTTTATGCGCGCCAATAGATATTCAGATATATTTGCATTAGAAATATGTCGAAGGAGA
>CM042164.1:85314994-85334994 GCA_023376005.1 Doryteuthis pealeii | reverse complement strand
AACACGAATAAATAGGATGGAAATACAGACTAAAAATACAGACTAAATTATCGTTAAATATGAACAAGTAAAAATAGTTGCCTCGAGTGATAATTGCATCTGTAAGACTTTGCCGCCATTTTCTCTGATGATTCATTTTACACGACTTAAGCTATTATAATAAAGCATCTTTCATTATTAATTTTTCATTCATTGTCTTTTTCTGTCGACTGCACTGCCATGTTGTATTGTTGACTACATGATAATGGTAAACACTAGTGGTTTATTACAACGAAGACGTCGCCGTTCCGCAGCACTGTTAATCTCGATATTGAGACACTTAGCTACTGTGCCGCAGACGTCTCGCCAACTCTGTCCGTTGGATGCCAGATCTTCCAATGATGGGAATTTCCCTGCAAGGTGTGTGACTGCATCTATAAGTCCAGGATTGGACTAACTAGCCACCAGAGTGTCTATAATTGTTGAAGACAAGGAGTGACGTCATCGTCATCAGCGACGGACTGCTAAAATGAAAAAAAGAAAAAAACACTTGTAGTTTGGTTTAGTTTGTTTTACGGCAAATCAACCTCGGTGGGTTATTTTATGCCGACAAAGTTTTGAAATAAATTCATTCTTAATGAATAATCAATGTTTTTTATAAAGATATTTATACTCACGCCATAAAATAGAATATTTGATGTCATATTTCAAAACCGTCTCCTTTTTTCAAACTTCAGAAATTTTTTAAACAGACTGAATGACAAGGATTACCACTCGCTTTTCTCATTATTCTGTGATAAATAATTTCTTATCGTATGCCCTGAAGATGATCTAATTAATAGATCGAAACACTGCAGCGTCGGCCAATAAACTCACCACTTAACCCATCTAAACCTGTGTTTTTTCATTTTTCTTGATATATTACATACCGTCGGATTTACTTCCTTTCTTCACACAAAGATATTTATCTATTTAACCTATAGATGGGATCCCAACAGGTATTACCACCCCGGATTAGAGTGGACCAGCGAATAATGAGGATAAAGGGGCTCCCCCCCCCAGAATGCAGAATTGGAATCTCTACTCGTTTTGTGACCATCATCCTTAGGTGACGTTGGCAACATGTAAATAATTGCGTCAAAATAGTATCGAGAATTTTTGTACCTTTTGACACACCTTGTATTCGGAAATAATTAACGTTCTATTCATTGTTCATTTCTATCTTGGTAAATACAGCTTCAAACTCGCCACTTTTATGACACACTCTGTGTTGCATAATCTATGGTTGAATAGACTATTGACAACACTGTGTAACGAAAATAGAAAGTTACAGACCGTTGGGGAACTTTGACCCCAGAGCCGGGAAAACCGCAAATCACGTGAAGTCACGTGAGATCTAGTGAGATCGTCAGTACCAGCCAAGGATGTTGAGCAAGAAAGCAGTTTCTTGCTTAGCTGGACTCTGTGATAGTTAATTAAGATTAGGAATAAAACGTTTTAAAAAGTAAATTGGCTTTGTTGGTCAATGAATGCCTTAGCTAGAAAATCAATGAACAACAAGAATCCAGAGAAAAAAGAAGAATATAGAATTCAAATGGCGACTGGACGATCACAAATGGCCAGAGAAGAAATAGAAAGAAGCAACCAGCAAGAAAACTAGGCGATCACAAATGGCCAAAGAAAGAAAATTATGCATCTTATCTCTCTGATACTCTGTCTCTCACTCTCCCTATCACGTAAAAACATTGTTCATATACCGCAACATGTATTAGTATATAACATATGTACATAACTCCATGTGTCCATGGTAGGTGTCCTTTTAGGGTCCTATGAGTTAAATAGATTAAAAATGAGTTAAAAATGTTTAAAAATTGAATACAGATCAAGAATTGATAAAACCAAACAACCTATTCGAACGAGGATTGTGTTGGAATTTGTGTGGATATAAGGCATGCGGCAATGGTCACTTCTACTTATAGATTCATCGACTACCATGTGACCAGCCTTCTTATCCAATCACTGGCAGTGCTGCTGCTGCTGTTGGTGTATTTATACTGCCCGATTCTAATCTTAGCTCACTGCTACTTGGATCTTCTTGGACGTCGGACCTAAAGGACACTATACCACAAGGACTTATTGACTTACTTACTTATTTACTTTAAGTTAAGGGGCCGGGTTAGCTCAGTCGATAGAGCGTTCGGCTAGAAACCACAAGGTTCATAGTTCGAAACCGGTCCTCGCTAACTCAGCGTATGAGTAGCACATGGATATGTGCGGTAAAGTAAGGAGCTGATGGTAGGTGTGGCGCTCCACCTCAGATGCTAAAACACTCCTTGGTCTAGCGCTATTGAAAAGGGGATAGACTCCCTCGCTGATAGGCTGATACCGACTTTAGGCCGCCCCGTCGACTTTACTTACTCTTTTACAACTGGCCAAGGATGGCGGCCAGATACTCAACAGGTTGACATGCCGTAAAATCCAACCAACCAACCAATCAAATAGATGCGAATAGAACTGTTCTTAGCGTCTTAGATTGGACGAAATATTGAGGTTGATGAAAATGTCACATTTTTCTTGGGCCGATTGATAATAAAAACATTATCTTGATTTGCTTGACCTTCTAAAATTGTTATGATGCAATGTCCAAACTTTGTAGAAAATTCCCCGTAAACACACAACAATCACCGCCATATTTGTTTATTTATTTATTTTATTTATTCTAATCTCTCATGCCTTTTATCTTTTCTGACTTTTAATGCATTTCTCTTTGGCTATTTTCGAGGAAACCAACGTGACCTTTCTTGACGCAAGACAATTTATTAACATGTTTATATAATAAGTTTTTTTTTTTGTTACCCTTTTTTTCTTTTCAGTGAAGTTTTTGCCAGAGATCACAGATCCCTGACCTTTTCTTGCAAAAAAAAGTGTGTTTATTTTGGCCACCTATCGAACCCTACCCTAAAAGAATCGACATATAAGTATCTTCTTAAAATCTAATCGTTTCCCGGCTTCGGGATAGGAGGAGTCCTTTCTCGAAAAAAACAACCGCAGGGCTTTTCATCGCAACAAACACCTTACACTGTAAAGGTTGCCATTCATCACTGATTTTGCAAGAAACAAATTATTCGATAACATTGCACGTCTCTCGCATTCGAACCAGGTTCGTGCAATTTTCTAACAAGAAACAATGACGGCATATGGGAAAATTATTTTTTTGTGTGCATAAAACATTCAAAATAATTCTGAAATATTAATGTTTGGCTCAAATTGTTATATTTCCGGATTCTGGAGATGTGCTTAATTTAGCGTTAGGAAAGGAAATGCAAATGTATAAACCACATTATTGTAACTAATTTTTACATTATATTGCAAAATGCTTTATTCTCTGAAATAGCTCGTTTTATTGCTCTTGGGCTTACCATGTGCCACAGTAAAATTGGATCTTGATAATTGTTGTGATGTTAGTTCAACAGTAAAAAAAGAAGTCAAGTCGAGGTAGGGTAAAATGAGACAAGTGTATTTACAATAAGGTACAAGAACGGCTAGCTTGCCGCTAAACGGTAACAGTACAACCTTTTCACTCATTGTCTCACTATTTATAGTGAGAACCGGTGTATATTCTCCACTGTAGGAACGGCCGGTACAACAATAATATAGATATCAGTATATCTGCATAGTTTCAGGTTCGTATTCATATAAATCAACGAAGTCATTTGCATTTATATTATGATCGCGATGTTGTGAATAAACATCGAAATATTGATAATTCATCGGAAAGACTTTACCATTAACCAAATTTGTGTTAAATAAAAATGTGACTTTTCTCCTTGAATAGGTTTGCTAAATTTGGCAAATAGCAACATAAACGTGGGATTTCTCGCCAATTTGAAGCATAAATTACAGATAGCGTCAATCATGGCTAAAAAAAGGAATGTACCATAATAAAAAGGAATGCGCCATTTTCTTTTGTATGGATCTGCGTAGACTGAGAACATTCAGAATATCGATGTTGACTAATATCCATTGCCGAAAGCATTTTAATAGACAAGGTTGCTTGGTCTGATGAGTGTCAAAGTTCAAATCCTCCACGAATGTGTTAGTTTTTCACAGTTTTATAAATAACTAGCAGAGATACAAAGCGTTGCTTGGGATTTAAAAAGTTAAAAATCAATATCTTATCTTCTCTCTCTTTCATATATATATATATATATATATATATATATATATATTTATATTTTGCTTGAAGGCAATTATAATGCATGTATCGCATAAAATTCGATAATTATAGAAAATAATCTTGACAAGTTAATCCCGGCAAAGGATGGCTCGCTATGCAGAACACCGTACAGACTGTTTCGACTTTATTAAGTCTCTTCAGCGATGTATACTAACGACTCCCCTCCGACAGGAATCGAAACCGGGACTTCACAGGCATAGTCAGAGACCATATCCGTTCGGCCGCCGGTACATAGCGAACAATCCCTGCGAAATTAACCTTGTCAAATGATACTACACGCCTCTACCATAGTAGGCAAGTGTTCGCCATGTATCGAAGATTATCGAATTTTATGCGATACATGCATTATAATTGCCTTCAAGCAAAATATAAATAATAATTCATTCAACAATGCTTCTATAAATAACAAACATCCAAAAATCTTATATATATATATATATATATATATATATATATATATATATATATATATAATACGATGAGGAAATTAATCCGACAATATGAAAAGAAAATATTTTAAAAATATAACAAACACAGGATGTTACGATCAGGAAACAATTTTTAGTGTCAATACTTAAGTATTTCGGTATTTCATACCATCTTCAGGACACTGTTAGGTGAGGAACAAAATGAAAGATGTTAAGTGTATAGTGGTTGTGTGAATCTGATGCTGTTAACCGTTAATTTTCATATGCGCGTTTGTTTAGGAAAAGCAAATGACGTGATCAATGCATGTGCAAAAATGGAAGGCGAAGAACATATAATGGCGCATGCTTTAACGTGAATAAGCTGAGAACGAAAAGTTAATAAAGATATGTCGTATATCATATGGAATATTAATGTTAGAAAAATAAGAACTTTAAAACAATATATAAACACATATATTCCATATATACGCATATCCACATATATAGACCTATATATATATATATATATTATATATATATATTATATATATATATATATAAAGAAAATTTGAAAAAACAAGTGTTCCGAAAATGGGATGAATTTTTTGTTTTTTTCAAATTTTCTTTTATTTGTCGGATTTAATTTCCATATTTACTCCCATATATATATATATATATATATATATATATATATATATATATATATATGGTGGACTCTCCTAACGTGAACGATAGATGAGGGTCAGTAGTGAGTGATTTGTTTCCTCCCATGTTGGGCATGCTATCAAGAAGACATGAAGACATGCCACATCGACATCAACACATGGGAGGCTTATGCAGAAGACCATGCGACCTGGCGTCTCCTCGTCAAACAAGGAACGAAAAGAGTGAAAAAGAGAGGAAAAAAGCCGCCGCAGAAAAGAGAGCTATAAGGAAGCAGAGACAACAGCATCTCCGGCATGCATCACTGTTTGTTTGCAATAACAGCACCGGAGATTGCCATTCAAAAATTGGTCTGTTCAGCCACTCACACAGCTGCAGATAAAAAAGTGGACACTACGCCATCGTCTTTAATAGACGGAAGGATGCCAACATAAACATAATAATGGGAAATTGTAAAAAAAAAAAAGAAAAAAAAAAGACTTCGCCGGTATAGAACAGGTCATAAATCCCGTCTTTTATGTTCTGAAGAAAAGTTAGCAATCGCATGGCATAATGAAACGAAAGAAATATTAAACCTAAGGTTCGAAATTTTTGGTAAATGCGCATGGCAGCTTAACAAATAAGAATTTAATATATATATATATATATATATATATATATATATATATATATATATATATGTAAACAAACCCCCGTTTTAACGCAAACATCAAAACTATGGATATTGTCTGCTATTATAAAAGATGCCTATTCTACATATTCCAAACCGCCGTTTTCACGTGCGGCATTTGACAAAGCAACACGTTTGATATTTGACTTTTTAATGACACTATCAACTACCTAGCGTCCATCTTCACTGCAAAAGTGTTTTCAACAGCTATAATTGTATTATTCCCTTCCGCAATTATCTTTAATCGTTTGATTAATTAATTACAATTAACCCTGATGATCTTTTTTGGTGAAACTTAAGTCGGTTATCTATAAATACTTTTCTAATATATATATATATATAGTCTGGGATAGTCACCACTTCAGCTTTCACTGGAATGGTGCGCCAAATTGCAGTAGTATTAGGAGAGTGCTCGATATAATGAATAGAGCTATTATATAATATAATAAAATAAATATATAATATAATAAAATAAATATATAAATGTATTACATATCTATTTAGGTATTCGGATCAACGTCACCTGATGAATGCATGCAATTTTGCATGTATGAAACCTAAGGTTGTGACTGTTCTATTGCTATCAAATAAATAGATATGTAATACCTTTATATATTTATTATATTATATATATATATATATATAAGTTGAAAGAAAGGAAATGAATCCGACGGTATGAGTATATATAAAAAGATATGAAAACACCACAAAATGCTGTTAAAGTGAAAACATTTTATAACTTAGCTGATATTGAACAATATTTCGATTTTATGAAAATCGTCATCAGAGCTTGTGTATACTCCGTGTTGTTAAGAGCGGAGACAAAAGTCATATGAGTTCAAAACAAAAACATTGACGCTGCAAAAAAGAAAATGCAACGTCAAGGTTTTTGTTTTGAACTCATATGACTTTTGTCTCCGCTCTTAACAACACGGAGTATAAACAAGCTCTGATGACGATTTTCATAAAATCGAAATATTGTTCAATATCAGCTAAGTTATAAAATGTTTTCACTTTAACAGCATTTTGTGGTGTTTTCATATATATATATATATATATATATATATATATGAAAATGGAAAAGGAATTGAATCCGACAATATGAGGAAAAATGAGTAAAGAAATGTAGATGGATAAAATGAATTTAATCGATATCACATTAATCGATATCATTTACACATGTGTTTCGGTCAGTTTATGTGTGTGAAAATATTTCGCACACATAGAAGAATCGACCTTCATCAGAGTGAACATTTATTTTGAATGAAAAAATTCGTTGGGGAAAAAAAACAACAGAGATTTTTGGAAATATTCGAAAATCGAATTTAAAAAAAAATTTGGAACGCTGAAATAGAATGTTGAGATAGACCGTTATGATTTGGATATTTGGTTTTTCTAGGGGTTTAACTGACCGAAACACATGTGTAAGTGATATCGATTAATGTGATATCGATTAATTCATTTTATCCATTTACATTTCTTTTCTTTACTCATTTTTCCTCATATATATATATATATATATATATATATATATATATATATATATATAATATATATTAAAACCTAAAGAGCTCTCTTATCGTAAGTCAAAATCTATTTTGAGAGCTCCTCTGCGCTCCTCTCATCTGTTTTTTCCTCTAAAAATATGACTTGATAAAATATGGCTTCACAGTATTAATAACCAACGAAGGTTGATATGCCGTTAAAAAAAGAAACCAAACCAAGCCAAATGTCTAGAAACCATTTTGAAAGGCAGGTGTTATTTGTTTACGTAAATACCCCCACCCCATCCCGTTCCACAGACCGACAAAATCAATTAATAAGACAATTGCATTTTTCAAAAATAGATTTGCTTGAGAAGATGCACATCTGGGGTTTCTGGATATTTTTGTCTGTGAGATTTCACGAGGAATTTTGAAGAATTTAATGGCGAAAATTGGCGAGGGCAATAAACGCGCCATTTCTAGAGAAGATATTTCAAGAAGATAGTTTTATAAAGAAACAGGAGAAATGTCTATTTTAAGAATATCGCCTCCAGAATTGGTGAAGAAGCAACCAAATCCGATGAGGTGGATATTTTTAACAAAAACGTTTTTGCTATTTGCTGTTTTATTTTTCATAATTTTAGAAATTGTTCTCAGAAAAATTATCTCATGCATTTGCTAGATTTAGAACAAAAAAAAAATCCTGCCTTTCGGACAAATATTATATAGTGCTATTATTTTTGACATAAAATACTTACTATGATAGGAATAGGTTTAGTTTGGTTTTCTTTCTTAAATGGCAGATCAACATTTGTGGGTCATTTAATGTCAAAGCTTTTAGAAGTAAAGTAATGGTCTATATTATATAGTGCTATTATTTTTGACATAAAATACTTACTATGATAGGAATAGGTTTAGTTTGGTTTTCTTTCTTAAATGGCAGATCAACATTTGTGGGTCATTTAATGTCAAAGCTTTTAGAAGTAAAGTAATGGTCCTATATTATATAGTGCTATTATTTTTGACATAAAATACTTACTATGATAGGAATAGGTTTAGTTTGGTTTTCTTTCTTAAATGGCAGATCAACATTTGTGGGTCATTTAATGTCAAAGCTTTTAGAAGTAAAGTAATGGTCCTATATTATATAGTGCTATTATTTTTGACATAAAATACTTACTATGATAGGAATAGGTTTAGTTTGGTTTTCTTTCTTAAATGGCAGATCAACATTTGTGGGTCATTTAATGTCAAAGCTTTTAGAAGTAAAGTAATGGTCCTATATTATATAGTGCTATTATTTTTGACATAAAATACTTACTATGATAGGAATAGGTTTAGTTTGGTTTTCTTTCTTAAATGGCAGATCAACATTTGTGGGTCATTTAATGTCAAAGCTTTTAGAAGTAAAGTAATGGTCCTATATTATATAGTGCTATTATTTTGACATAAAATACTTACTATGATAGGAATAGGTTTAGTTTGGTTTTCTTTCTTAAATGGCAGATCAACATTTGTGGGTCATTTAATGTCAAAGCTTTTAGAAGTAAAGTAATGGTCCTATATTATATAGTGCTATTATTTTGACATAAAATACTTACTATGATAGGAATAGGTTTAGTTTGGTTTTCTTTCTTAAATGGCAGATCAACATTTGTGGGTCATTTAATGTCAAAGCTTTTAGAAGTAAAGTAATGGTCCTATATTATATAGTGCTATTATTTTTGACATAAATACTTACTATGATAGGAATAGGTTTAGTTTGGTTTTTTCTTAAATGGCAGATCAACATTTGTGGGTCATTTAATGTCAAAGCTTTTAGAAGTAAAGTAATGGTCCTATATTATATAGTGCTATTATTTTTGACATAAAATACTTATATAGGAATAGGTTTAGTTTGGTTTTCTTTCTTAAATGGCAGATCAACATTTGTGGGTCATTTAATGTCAAAGCTTTTAGAAGTAAAGTAATGGTCCTATATTATATAGTGCTATTATTTTTGACATAAAATACTTACTATGATAGGAATAGGTTTAGTTTGGTTTTCTTTCTTAAATGGCAGATCAACATTTGTGGGTCATTTAATGTCAAAGCTTTTAGAAGTAAAGTAATGGTCCTATATTATATAGTGCTATTATTTTTGACATAAAATACTTACTATGATAGGAATAGGTTTAGTTTGGTTTTCTTTCTTAAATGGCAGATCAACATTTGTGGGTCATTTAATGTCAAAGCTTTTAGAAGTAAAGTAATGGTCCTATATTATATAGTGCTATTATTTTTGACATAAAATACTTACTATGATAGGAATAGGTTTAGTTTGGTTTTCTTTCTTAAATGGCAGATCAACATTTGTGGGTCATTTAATGTCAAAGCTTTAGAAGTAAAGTAATGGTCCTATATTATATAGTGCTATTATTTTTGACATAAAATACTTACTATGATAGGAATAGGTTTAGTTTGGTTTTCTTTCTTAAATGGCAGATCAACATTTGTGGGTCATTTAATGTCAAAGCTTTTAGAAGTAAAGTAATGGTCCTATATTATATAGTGCTATTATTTTTGACATAAAATACTTACTATGATAGGAATAGGTTTAGTTTGGTTTTCTTTCTTAAATGGCAGATCAACATTTGTGGGTCATTTAATGTCAAAGCTTTTAGAAGTAAAGTAATGGTCCTATATTATATAGTGCTATTATTTTTGACATAAAATACTTACTATGATAGGAATAGGTTTAGTTTGGTTTTCTTTCTTAAATGGCAGATCAACATTTGTGGGTCATTTAATGTCAAAGCTTTTAGAAGTAAAGTAATGGTCCTATATTATATAGTGCTATTATTTTTGACATAAAATACTTACTATGATAGGAATAGGTTTAGTTTGGTTTTCTTTCTTAAATGGCAGATCAACATTTGTGGGTCATTTAATGTCAAAGCTTTTAGAAGTAAAGTAATGGTCCTATATTATATAGTGCTATTATTTTTGACATAAAATACTTACTATGATAGGAATAGGTTTAGTTTGGTTTTCTTTCTTAAATGGCAGATCAACATTTGTGGTCATTTAATGTCAAAGCTTTTAGAAGTAAAGTAATGGTCCTATATTATATAGTGCTATTATTTTTGACATAAAATACTTACTATGATAGGAATAGGTTTAGTTTGGTTTTCTTTCTTAAATGGCAGATCAACATTTGTGGGTCATTTAATGTCAAAGCTTTTAGAAGTAAAGTAATGGTCCTATATTATATAGTGCTATTATTTTTGACATAAAATACTTACTATGATAGGAATAGGTTTAGTTTGGTTTCTTTCTTAAATGCAGATCAACATTTGTGGGTCATTTAATGTCAAAGCTTTTAGAAGTAAAGTAATGGTCCTATATTATATAGTGCTATTATTTTTTGACATAAAATACTTACTATGATAGGAATAGGTTTAGTTTGGTTTTTTCTTTCTTAATGGCAGATCATCATTTGTGGTCAATTTATGTCAAAGTTTTAAAGAAAGGAATTATTAAAAATTTAAAATTATTAAAAATTAAATTATATTCTAAATCTTATAATATATAAAAATTATTAAATAAAAAAAATAAAAATTATATAAATAATAAATTTAAATCTATTAAAAATCATTTTTTAGTAAAAAAATATAATAAAAAAAAATTTTAATTTAATTTTTAATTATAAAATAATTAATTATAAAATAGATCGCTTCTTATTATTTTTGACATAAAATACTTACTATGATAGGAATAGGTTTAGTTTGGTTTCTTTCTTAAATGGCAGATCAACATTTGTGGGTCATTTAATGTCAAAGCTTTTAGAAGTAAAGTAATGGTCCTATATTATATAGTGCTATTATTTTTGACAATAAAATACTTACTATGATAGGAATAGGTTTAGTTTGGTTTTCTTTCTTAAATGGCAGATCAACATTTGTGGGTCATTTAATGTCAAAGCTTTTAGAAGTAAAGTAATGGTCCTATATTATATAGTGCTATTATTTTGACATAAATACTTACTATGATAGGAATAGGTTTAGTTTGGTTTTCTTTCTTAAATGGCAGATCAACATTTGTGGGTCATTTAATGTCAAAGCTTTTAGAAGTAAAGTAATGGTCCTATATTATATAGTGCTATTATTTTTGACATAAAATACTTACTATGATAGGAATAGGTTTAGTTTGGTTTTCTTTCTTAAATGGCAGATCAACATTTGTGGTCATTTAATGTCAAAGCTTTTAGAAGTAAAGAATGGTCCTATATTATATAGTGCTATTATTTTTGACATAAAATACTTACTATGATAGGAATAGGTTTAGTTTGGTTTTCTTTCTTAATGGCAGATCAACATTTGTGGGTCATTTAATGTCAAAGCTTTTAGAAGTAAAGTAATTGTCCTATATTATATAGTGCTATTATTTTTGACATAAAATACTTACTATGATAGGAATAGGTTTAGTTTGGTTTCTTTCTTAATGGCAGATCAACATTTGTGGTCATTTAATGTCAAAGCTTTTAGAAGTAAAGTAATGGTCCTATATTATATAGTGCTATTATTTTTGACATAAAATACTTACTATGATAGGAATAGGTTAGTTTGGTTTTCTTTCTTAAATGGCAGATCAACATTTGTGGGTCATTTAATGTCAAAGCTTTTAGAAGTAAAGTAATGTCTCTATATTATATAGTGCTATTATTTTGACATAAAATACTTACTATGATAGGAATAGGTTAGTTTGGTTTTCTTTCTTAAATGGCAGATCAACATTTGTGGTCATTTAATGTCAAAGCTTTTAGAAGTAAAGTAATGGTCCTATATTATATAGTGCTATTATTTTTGACATAAAATACTTACTATGATAGGAATAGGTTTAGTTTGGTTTCTTTTCTTTAAATGGCAGATCAACATTTGTGGTCATTTAATGTCAAAGCTTTTAGAAGTAAAGTAATGGTTCTATATTATATAGTGCTATTATTTTTGACATAAAATACTTACTATGATAGGAATAGGTTAGTTTGGTTTTCTTTCTTAAATGGCAGATCAACATTTGTGGGTCATTTAATGTCAAAGCTTTAAAAGTAAAGTAATGGTCCTATATTATATAGTGCTATTATTTTTGACATAAAATACTTACTATGATAGGAATAGGTTTAGTTTGGTTTTCTTTCTTAAATGGCAGATCAACATTTGTGGGTCATTTAATGTCAAAGCTTTTAAAAGTAAAGTAATGGTCCTATATTATATAGTGCTATTATTTTTGACATAAAATACTTACTATGATAGGAATAGGTTTAGTTTGGTTTCTTTCTTAAATGGCAGATCAACATTTGTGGTCATTTAATGTCAAAGCTTTTAAAAGTAAAGTAATGGTCCTATATTATATAGTGCTATTATTTTTGACATAAAATACTTACTATGATAGGAATAGGTTTAGTTTGGTTTCTTTCTTTAAATGGCAGATCAACATTTGTGGGTCATTTAATGTCAAAGCTTTTAGAAGTAAAGTAATGGTCCTATATTATATAGTGCTATTATTTTTGACATAAAATACTTACTATGATAGGAATAGGTTTAGTTTGGTTTTCTTTCTTAAATGGCAGATCAACATTTGTGGGTCATTTAATGTCAAAGCTTTTAGAAGTAAAGTAATGGTCCTATATTATATAGTCTATTATTTTTGACATAAAATACTTACTATGATAGGAATAGGTTTAGTTTGGTTTCTTTCTTAAATGGCAGATCAACATTTGTGGGTCATTTAATGTCAAGCTTTTAGAAGTAAAGTAATGGTCCTATATTATATAGTGCTATTATTTTTGACATAAAATACTTACTATGATAGGAATAGGTTTAGTTTGGTTTCTTTTCTTAAATGGCAGATCAACATTTGGTGGTCATTTAATGTCAAAGCTTTTAGAAGTAAAGTAATGGTCCTATATTATATAGTGCTATTATTTTTGACATAAAATACTTACTATGATAGGAATAGGTTTAGTTTGGTTTCTTTTTAAATGGCAGATCAACATTTGTGGGTCATTTAATGTCAAAGCTTTTAGAAGTAAAGTAATGGTCCTATTATATAGTGCTATTATTTTTGACATAAAATACTTACTATGATAGGAATAGGTTTAGTTTGGTTTTTCTTTCTTAAATGGCAGATCAACATTTGTGGGTCATTTAATGTCAAAGCTTTTAGAAGTAAAGTAATGGTCCTATATTATATAGTGCTATTATTTTTTGACATAAAATACTTACTATGATAGGAATAGGGTTAGTTTGGTTTCTTTCTTTAATTGCAGATCAACATTTGTGGGTTAGTTAATTCCAAGCTTTTAGAAGAAAGTAATGGTCCTATATTATATAGTGCTATTATTTTTGACATAAAATACTTACTATGATAGGAATAGGTTTAGTTTGGTTTCTTCTTTAATGGCAGATCAACATTTGTGGTAGTTAATTTCAAAGCTTTTAGAAGTAAAGTAATGGTCCTATATTATATAGTGCTATTATTTTTGACATAAAATACTTACTATGATAGGAATAGGTTTAGTTTGGTTTCTTTCTTTAATGGCAGATCAACATTTGTGGGTTAATTAATTTCAAAGCTTTTAGAAGTAAAGTAATGGTCCTATATTATATAGTGCTATTATTTTTGACATAAAATACTTACTATGATAGGAATAGGTTTAGTTGGTTTCTTTCTTTAATGGCAGATCAACATTTGTGGGTTATTTAATTTCAAAGCTTTTAGAAGTAAAGTAATGGTCCTATATTATATAGTGCTATTATTTTTGACATAAAATACTTACTATGATAGGAATAGGTTTAGTTTGGTTTCTTTCTTTAATGGCAGATCAACATTTGTGGGTTAGTTAATTTCAAAGCTTTTAGAAGTAAAGTAATGGTCCTATATTATATAGTGCTATTATTTTTTACATAAAATACTTACTATGATAGGAATAGGTTTAGTTTGGTTTTCTTCTTAAATGGCAGATCAACATTTGTGGGTATTTAATGTCAAAGCTTGTAAAGTAAAGTAATGGTCCTATATATATAGTGCTATTATTTTTGGCATAAAATACTTACTATGATAGGAATAGGTTTAGTTTGGTTTCTTTCTTTAATGGCAGATCAACATTTGTGGGTTAGTTAATTTCAAAGCTTTTAGAAGTAAAGTAATGGTCCTTATATATATAGTGCTATTATTTTTGACATAAAATACTTACTATGATAGGAATAGGTTTAGTTTGGTTCTTTCTTTAATGCCAGATCAACATTTGTGGGTTAGTTAATTTCAAGCTTTTAGAAGTAAAGTAATGGTCCTATATTATATAGTGCTATTATTTTTGACATAAAAATACTTACTATGATAGGAATAGGTTTAGTTTGGTTTTCTTTTTCTAAATGGCAGATCAACATTTGTGGGTCATTTAATTCAAAGCTAAGTAAAGTAAAGTAATGGTCCTATATTATATAGTGCTATTATTTTTGGCATAAAATACTTACTATGATAGGAATAGGTTTAGTTTGGTTTCTTCTTTAATGGCAGATCAACATTTGTGGGTTATTTAATGTCAAAGTTTTAGAAGTAAAGTAATGGTCCTATATATATAGTGCTATTATTTTTGACATAAAATACTTACTATGATAGGAATAGGTTTAGTTTGGTTTCTTCTTTAATGGCAGATCAACATTTGTGGGTTATTTAATGTCAAAGCTTTTAGAAGTAAAGTAATGGTCCTAATTTATATAGTGCTATTATTTTTGACATAAAATACTTACTATGATAGGAATAGGTTTAGTTTGGTTTTCTTCTAAATGGCAGATCAACATTTGTGGGTCATTTAATGTCAAAGCTTTTAGAAGTAAAGTAATGGTTCTATATTATATAGTGCTATTATTTTTGACATAAAATACTATGATAGGAATAGGTTTAGTTTGGTTTCTTTCTTTAATGGCAGATCAACATTTGTGGTTATTTAATGTCAAAGCTTTTAGAAGTAAAGTAATGGTCCTATATTATATAGTGCTATTATTTTGACATAAATAACTTACTATGATAGGAATAGGTTAATTTTTTTTTTTCTTTAATGGCAGATCAACATTTGTGGGTTATTTAATGTCAAAGCTTTTAGAAGTAAAGTAATGGTCCTATATTATATAGTGCTATTATTTCTGACATAAAATACTTACTATGATAGGAATAGGTTTAGTTTTTTTCTTTAATGGCAGATCAACATTTGTGGGTATTTAATGTCAAAGCTTTTAGAAGTAAAGTAATGGTCCTATATTATATAGTGCTATTATTTTTGACATAAAATAATTACTATGATAGGAATAGGTTTAGTTTGGTTTCTTTCTTTAATGGCAGATCAACATTTGTGGGTTATTTAATGTCAAAGCTTTTAGAAGTAAAGTAATGGTCCTATATTATATAGTGCTATTATTTTTGACATAAAAATATTACTATGATAGGAATAGGTTTAGTTTGGTTTCTTTCTTTAATGGCAGATCAACATTTGTGGTTATTTAATGTCAAAGCTTTTAGAAGTAAAGTAATGGTCCTATATTATATAGTGCTATTATTTTTGACATAAAATAATTACTATGATAGGAATAGGTTTGTTTGGTTTCTTCTTTAATGGCAGATCAACATTTATGGGTTATTTAATGTCAAAGCTTTTAGAAGTAAAATATTGGTCCTATATTATAAGTCAAATTTTATAGAATTACAGTAAGGATACTATTTCAGGCATTTATAGGATTTAGAAACAAAGCATTATACCTTTCGGACAAATATCATATAGTGCCTCTATTCTTGTCATAGAATGAGTACTATGATAGATATGGTTCTTTTGGTTTCTTTGTTTAAGGGCAGATAAAACATTCATGGGTTATTTAATGTCAAAGACGAAGCTTGTAGAAGAACAATAAAGGTCACATGTCATGCATTTTTAGAAAACAAAGCATTCTGTTTATAGGACAAATATATTGTGCTACAAATCTTGTCATAAAATACGTATTTATAATATCAATAAATTTAGTTTCTTTCTTTAATGTCACATCAACCTTCATGGGTTATTTAAAGTCAAAGATAAAGCTTGTAGAAGAACAGTAATGGTCTTATTTAACGCATTTCATGGATTTTCAAGAAAATAAAGCATTCTGTCTTTCGGTAAATATTATAAAGCGCCACTATTTTTGTCATAAAATACGAACTATGATAGCAATTGGTTTGGTTTAGTTTGGTGTTTTATTTAAGGACAGTTCAACATTCGTGGGTTTTTAATATCAAAACGAAAGTTTGTAGAAAAACAGTAAATATACCATTTAACACAAACCGACGGAACGGGGGAGGCGCGCACAATGTACTAACAGTATATATACTTACCATGGGGAACGATGTAATGGTTACTGTCGTAGGAAATGGACGGTGATACGGGTTCAAAACCTGGACCAGGCTGATTGCCTTTCACATAGCGCTAACACCATTATTAAAGGTATGCATACGGATATTCTCTCTCCAGCTATGTGTAAATAGTAGGAAAGATTAGTCTCTTTAACCCTAGTTGGCAAGCTTCAGAGACGCCTATGTTCATCTGTTCACTATGATATTTTAAGTTTCCAAATTAATTACAACAAAAATTGTATTAATAAAAAATAAACATTAACAACATATTGCAGCACATTCGTTACATTCTATTTTATTATATTTAATACAATACTGATCTATTTACTTATTTATAAAAACTAGCAAACAGTATGCGCCGCCTGGCCGCAAGTATTTAAGTTTTAATGTAATAAAATACTATATTAAATTAGAAAGGCTAATGAAACTAAACAAGAACAAATACAAAAATATTACACATGCTTTAATATTATTTTAATTGATTTCGGTAATTATGAACTTTAGTTGACCAAATTCCTAGCATAAAATTGTGCGTGCTTAATATTTACCTTAACAAATTTGCTTGTATATCTTTTCTTATTAGATTTTCTTAAATAATTGAATGAATTAAAAATGCATTTCATTCTTATCGATACATTTTTGTTTGTTTGTTTGAGAAATAAAATGTTTATTTCTCAAAATGTGTTGATAAGACAGTGCCACAACAAAAATAACAAAAATGTTTTCTTAATAACAATTTAGTCGATAAGAAAGAAATGTATTTTTATTCATTCAAAATCTCATGAGAAAAAAATATACAAGCAAATTTGTTAAGGGAGTAATAAGCACGCACAATTTTATGCTAGGAATTTGGCCAACTCAGGATCGTAATTACCTTGATTTCTATATAGAATTATATATAGTATTGCTTTTAATACGTTTGGAAAATAACATGATAGTATTAAAAATCAGTAAAAGCAAAATAATTATTTAAAATCCAGTTTTGTTAAAGTCAGTATACAAATTATTCCTACTATATACTATGTAATCTTTAATTCTTATAGATATATAACACAGATTTCAGGATTTTAAATGCATTAATTAATATGTGCAGTTTTGCGGCAAATCTAACTCTGTTAGATTTCAATAGAGACATCGTAAATAAATAAGATGATAATTAAAATTAGATAAAGACTATTTAATAATCGTTGGGATATAACTTGAATAACTAATGAAATGGTGACGTAGTTTCGGCTACATATGAACAGTTACCTAATCTCCATTATAATAAGATGTAACAAAAATAAGGTGTTGGCGTGTAGTTTATTTCAATGGGAAAATTGACTTAATATACGAGGAAATTGACTTCCGAGAGGAACGAATTAAAACTCATAAGTCAAGGTACCTCTCTCTCTATCTCTGTATATATAATATATATATATATATATATATATATATATGTGTTGTGTGTGTGTGTGTGTGTGTGTGTGTGTGTATGTTTACAAATATACATACCGCTAGTTGACAGAGTACTAACTGAAATAAATAGAATTTAGAGGATCAAAAATAAAAACAATATCCATCACTTTGAATTTAGATTATAATTCTTCATCATATACTTCTCCATGCTTTCTATAAAACCGAAAAGTTTCCCATACCCATCACCACACACACACACACACACACACACACACAACATTATATATATATTATATATATACAAGATATGTATTAGAAAATTAAACGTTTCCATTCATTGTTCATTTCTATCTTGGTAAATACAGCTTCAAACTCGGCACTTTTATGACACACCTTGTATTCGGAAAAAAAATTAACGTTCCATTCAGTTGTTCATTTCCATCTTGGTAAATACAAGCTTCAGTCTCGATTACTTTCATGACACACCTTGTATTCTGCAAAAAAAAAAAAGATCCCATTCATTGTTCATTTCCATCTTTGTTAAATACAGCTTCAACCAGCACTTTTATAACACATCTTGTATTCTGAAAAAAAAAACGATCCATTCATTGTTCATTTCTATTTTGGTAAATACAGCTTCAAACTTCGGCACTTTTAGACACCACCTTGTATTCTGAAAAAAAAAAATGTCCCATTCATGGTTCATTTCCATCTTGGTAAATACAGCTTTCAAAACTCGGCACTTTAATGATACATCTGTATTTCTGAAAAAAAAAAATTAACGTTCCATTCATTGTTCATTTCTCTCTTGGTAAATACAGCTTCAATCTCGATACTTTATGACACACCTTGGATACATTTATATAAACATATATACATATACGTAAATATATAGTATATGTGTACATTAGCACTTGTGTATTAGTATATACTTATCGCCTTGAAAATACTTGCGCATGCGTATCGCAGTAATTAGTGTGTTCTTGAGTGTGGCGTTGTTATTGTTATTTCAAGATTGTTTAATTTGTACCAAAGCGTAATCTATCGTGTGTATCCTTAATGTGCATCCACATGTGACATGAGCCTCTCTACTAATTTCGTTTTTTTTTTCAATTTGTCAAACTATTATGGAAGGGCGTCATTGTGAAGAAAAAAAAAAAGCATTAAGTTCAGGTGTACGTTTGTATGTATGCACCTGTATTTAATGAATAAAATTCGTTCTTGTTTACACCTGTATGCATGAGTGAGTCGACTGTGTTTGTGTGTCGCCTTGTGTGAGTGCGTCGTCTGTGTATTTTGTGTGTGTGTGTGTGTATTTGTGTGTGATGTGTATGTGTGTCGTGATTGCGAGTTTGCACTGTTTTGTCTCTTCCGTTTTTCTACGATTACCCCCCCCTTCCCCCCCCTATGTTATCTTCTTTTTTATGTCTCTCTTTTCCCAATCTCATTAAGGAACGTTTGTTGCTGCACGAAAGTGTATTTTTTTTAAATCAAAGTTTTAATTACCGACCTCCATTAACAAAAGCAGTAGCAGCAGCAGCAGTAGAACAGAAGCAGCAGCAGCGATGTCATCGTAGTCGTCGTCATGAGATTTCTTCACCTCCCCTTCCTCTCTTCCTCCTCCCCCTTGAATAAAAAAAACTATTGTGATCGTTTACAAACTTTTTTTTTCTTATTCTGAAAGTGTTGAAGAGATGAAACGATTATCAGCAGAGCAAGAACAAATTCCGGTGTAAGTGTTTTAT
>CM042164.1:85284994-85309994 GCA_023376005.1 Doryteuthis pealeii | reverse complement strand
GTGCATACATACCAAAACCGTACCAACCTGACTTAAATGCTTTTTTTCTCACCAATGACGCCCTTCCATAATAGTGAACAAATTGATAAAAAAAAAACGAATTAGAAAGAGAGGCTCATGTCACATATGGGATGCACATTAAGGATTACCACCGATAGGATTTACGCTTTGTTACAAAATAAAACAATTCTTGAAATAACAATAAACAACGTCACACTCAATGAACACACTAATTACTCGAACGCATGCGCCAAGTATTTCAAGCGATAAGTATATTACTAAAATAACACAAGTGCTAATGTACAACATATACTAATATATTTACGTATATGTATATATGTTTATATAAATGTATCCAAGGTGTGTCAATAAAAAGTATCGAGATTGAAGCTGTTATTTTACAAGAGAGAAAGAACAATGAATGGAACGTTAATTTTTTTTTAGAGAATACAAGATGATCATTAATAGTGCCGAGTTTGAAGCTGTATTTACCAAGATGAAATGAACAAATGAATGGGACATTTTTTTTTTTCCAGGAATACAAGGTGTTGTCATAAATAGCTGCCGAGTTTGAAGCTGTATTACAAAATAGAAAATGAAACAATGATATGGAATCGTTATTTTTCAGAATTACAAGATGTGTTTTATAAAAGTGCTGAGTTTTTTGAAGCTGTATTTTACCAAGATGGAAAATGAAACAATGAATGGGACTTTTTTTTTTTCAGAATACAAGGTGTGTCATTGAAAGTTATCGAGATCTGGAAGCTGTTATTTACCCAAGATGGAATGAACAATGAATGGAACGTTAATTTTTTTCCGAATACAAGTGATGTCATAAAAGTTGCCGAGTTTTTTTTGAAGCCTGTATTTACCAAGATAGAAATGAAACAATGAATGGGAACGGTTAATTTCTCAGAATACAATATCTTTTTACATATCTTGTATATATATATAATATATGTTGGTGTGTGTGTGTGTGATGTGTTGTGTGTGTGATGGGTATGGGGAAACTTTTTCGGTTTTTAGGAAGGCATGGAGAAGTATTTATGATGGAAGATTATAATCTAAAATTCAAAGTGATGATTATGTTTATTTTTGATCTTCTTAAATTCTATTATTTCAGGTTAGTACTCTGTCAACTAGCGGTATGGTATATTTGTAAACATACACACACACACACACACACACACACACCACACACACATATATAATATATATTATATGTAATATATATATATATATACAGAGATAGAGAGAGAGGTTACCTTGACTTATGAGTTAATTTCGTCTTTTCTCGGAAGTCAAATTCCTCGTATATTAGTCAATTTTCCCCATTGAAATAAACTACACGCCAAAAACAACCTTATTTTGTTACATCTTATTATAATGGAGATTAGGTAACTGTTCATATGTAGCCGAAACTTACGTCACATTTCCATTAGTTATTCCAAGTTTTATTCCAACGATTATTAAATAGTCTTTATCTTAATTTTAATTATTCAATCTTATTTATTTACGATGTCTCTATTGAAATCTTACAGAGTTAGAATTGCCCAAAAACTGCACATATTTTATTAATGCATTTAAAATCCTGAAATCTGGTTTAATATATCTATAAGAATTCTAAAGATTTACATAAGTATATAGTAGAATATTTGTTTTATACTGACTTTAACAAAAAACTGGATTTAATAAATAATTTATTGCTTTTACTGGATTTAATACTAATCTGTTATTTCCAAACGTTAATTATTAAAAGCCCAATACTATATATAATTTCTATATAGAATCAAGTATTACGAATCCTGAGTGGGCCAAAATTCCTAGCATAAAATTGTGCGTTGCTTATTATTCTCCCTTAACAAATATGGCTTGATATATTTTTTTCTTTCTATGAGATTTTGAATGAATAAAAAATACATTTCTTTCTTACGACTAAATTGTTTTATAACAGGAAACATTTTTGTTATTTTGTTGTGCACTGTCTTATCAACACATTTTGAGAAATTAACATTTTATTTTCTCAAAACAAACAAACAAAAATGTATCGATAAGAATGAAATTGCATTTTTATTCATTCAATTATTTAAGAAAATCTAATAAGAAAAAGGATATACAAGCAAATTTTGTTAAGGGTAAATATTAAGCACGCACAATTTTATCGCTAGGGAATTTGGTCAAACTAAAGTTCCATAAATTACCGAAATCAATTTAAAATAATTATTTAAAGCATGCTGTAATATTTTTTGTATTTGTTTCTTGTTAGTTTTCATTAAGCCTTTCTTAATTTAATATAGTATTTTATTACATTTAAAACTTAAATTACTTGCGGCCAGGCGGCGCATACGTGCTAGTTTTATAAATAAGTTAAAATAGATCAATATTGTATTTTAAATATCAATAAAATTAGGAATTTGTAACGAATGTGCTGCAAATATGTTGTAATGTTTTATTTTTTTTATTTTAATTACAATTTTGTTGTAATTAATTTGGGGAAACTTAAATTTTCATAGTGAACAGATGAACAAGGGCGTCTCTTGAAGCTTGCCAACTAGGGTTAAAGAGACTAATCTTTCTAACTATTTACACATAGCTGAGAGAGAGAATATTCCGTATGCATACCTTTTAATAATGGTGTTAGCGCTATGTGAAAAGGCAATCAGGGCTGGTCCAGGTTTGAAACCCGTATCACCGTCCATTCCTACACAGTTAACCATTACACGTTTCCCATGGTAAGTATATATACTGTTAGTTACAATTGTGCGCCCTCCCCGTTTCCGTCGGGTTGTGTTAAAAATGGTTTATATTTACTTGTTTTTTCTAACAAACTTTCGTTTTGAATATTAAATAACCCACGAATGTTTTTTGAAACTTGTCCTTAAATTAAAAACACCAAACTAAACCAAACCAATTTGCTATCATTATTCGTATTTTTATGACAAAATAGTGGCGCTTTATTTATAATATTTACCGAAGACAGAATGCTATTTTCTTGAAATAAACCATGAAATGCTGTTAAAATAAGACCATTACTGCTCTTCTACAAGCTTTATCTTGACTTTTAAAATAAACCCATGAAGGTTGATGTGACATTTTAAAGAAAGAAACCTAAATTTTATGATATTATAATACGTATTTTTATTGACAAGATTGTAGCACAATATATTTGTCATATAAACCACAAATGCTTTGTTTTTCTAAAAATGCCTGACATGTGACCTTTATTGTTCTTCTACAAGCTCGTCCTTTGGACATTGAAATAACCCATGAATGTTTATTCTGCCCTAAACCCAAAGAAACCAAAAAGGGAAACCATATCTATCATAGTACTCATTCTTATTGGACAGGAATAGAGAGGCACTATATCGATATTTGTCCGAAAGGTTATAAATGCTTTGTTTCTAAATCCTTAATAAATGCCTGAAATAGTATCCTACATGTTAATTCTATAAAATTGAACTTATAATATAGGACCCAATACTTTACTTCTAAAAAGCTTTGGACATTAAATAACCATAAATGTTGATCTGCCCATTAAAGAAGAAACCCAAACTAAACCTATTCTATCATAGTAATATTTATGTCAAAAATAATAGCAACTATATATATAGGACCATTACTTTTTACTTCTTTAAACAAAGCTTGACATATAAATTAACCCACAAATGTTGATCTGACCATTAAAGAAAGAAACCAACTAAACTATTCCTATCATAGTTTAATTATTTTATTTTCAAAAATAATAGCACTATATAATATAGAACCATATAACTTTACTTCTTAAAAGCTTGACATGTAAATAACCCACAAATGTTGATTCTTGCCATTGAAAGAAAAGAAAGAAACACCAAACTAAACATTCCTATCATAGTAATTATTTTTATGTCAAAAAAATAATTAATAGCACTATATAATATAGGACCATTACTTTACTCTAAAAGGCTTTTGAACATTAAATAAACCCAACAAATGTTGATTCTGCCATTAAAAGGAAAAAAAACTAAAAACCTTATTCCTACATAGTAAGTATTTTATGTCAGAAATAATTGGCACTATATATATAGGACCATTACTTTACTTCTAAAAGCTTTGACATTAAATAACCACAAAATGTTGAATCTGCCATTAAAGAAAAAAAAAAAATTTAAACCTATTCCTATCATAGTACGTATTTTTTATGTCCAGAAAAATAGCCACTATATAATATAGGACCATACTTACTTCTAAAAACTTTTGAACATTAAAATAACCACAAATGTTGATCTGCCATTTAGAAAGAAACCAAAACTAAAACCTATCCTATCATAGTATTTTATGTCAAAAATAATAGCACTATATAATATTAGTAGAACCATTACTTTTTACTTCTAAAAAGCTTTGACATTAAATGACCACCAAATTGTTGATCTGCCATTTAAGGAAAGAAAACCAAACTAAACCTTATTCCTATCATAGTAAGTTATTTTTATGTCAAAAAATAATAAGCACTATATAAATATAGGACCATTAAACTTTACTCTAAAAACTTGGACATTAAATAACCCACAAATTTGATCTTGCCAATAAAGGGGAAGAAAAACCCAAACTTAAAAACTACCTATCATAGTAAGCTATTTTATGTCAAAAAATATAGCACCTATATATATAGGACCATTAACTTACTTCTAAAACTTTGACATTAAATAACCCACAAATGTTATCTGCCAATTTAAAGGAAGAAAACCAAACTAAACCTATCCTATTCATAGTAAGTATTTTTATGCCAAAATAATTAGCACCTATATAATATAGGACCATTACTTATACTTTACTTAGCTGACATATTAAATGGACCACAAATGTTGATCTGCCATTTAAGAAAGAAAACCAAACTAAACCTATTCCTATCATAGTTAAGTATTTTATGTTCAAAAAAATAATAGCACTATATAATATAGGACCATTACTTTAACTTCCTAAAAGTTTTGAAATAACTAACCCACAAATGTTTGATTCTGCATTTAAAGACAAGAAACAAACTAAACCTTATTTTTCCTATCATTAGTAAGTATTTATGCAAAAATAATAGCACTATTAATATAGGACCATTACTTACTCTAAAAAAGCTTTGGAAAATTAAACTACCCACAAAATGTTGATCTTTGCCATTAAAGGAAAGAAAGAAACAAAATAAACCTATTCCTATCATAGAATATTTATGCCAAAAATAATAGCACTATTATAATATGGACCATTACTTTACTTTTACTTAGCTTTTGACATTAAAATGAACCACAAATGTTGATCTGCCATTAAGAAAGAAACCAAACTAAACCTATTCCTATCATAGTATAGTAAGTATTTTATGTAAAAAATAATAGCACTATATTAATATAGGACCATTACTTACTTCTAAAAGCCTTTGAAATTAACTAACCCACAAAAATGTTGAATCTGCCATTAAGAAAGAAAACCAAACTAAACCTATCCTATCATAGTAAGTATTTATGTCAAAAAAAAAATAATAGCACTATATAATATAGGACCATTACCTTTACTTCTAAAAGCTTTGAAATAACTAAACCCACAAATGTTGATCTGCCATTAAAGAAAGAAACCAAACCTAACCTATTCTATCATAGTAAGTATTTATGTCAAAAATAATTAGCACTATTTATATATACGACCATTACCTTTACTTCTCTTTAAAAAGCTTGAAAATTAACTTAAAAAACCCACAAAAATGTTGACTGCCATTAAAGAAAAGAAACAACTAAACCTATTCCTATCATTATTAAGTATTTTATCAAAAAAATAATAAGCACTATATAATATAGGACCATTACTTTACTTCTTCTAAAAGTTGAAATTAACTAACCACAAATGTTGATCTGCCATTTAAGAAAAGAAAGAAAAAAACCAAACTAAACCTATTCCTTACATTTAGTAAGTATTTTATGTCAAAATTAATAGCACTATATAATTATAGGACATTTTACTTTACTTCTAAAAGCTTTTGAAAATTAACTAACCCACAAATGTGATCTGGCATTAAAGAAAGAAACCAAACTAAACCTTATTCTATATAGTAAGTATTTTAGGTTTCAAAATTAATAGCCTATATTAATATTAGGACCATTACCTTTACTTCTAAAAAAGCTTTGACCATTAAAAATGGACCCACAAATGTTTTGATCTTGCCATTTATAAGAAAGGAAAAACCAAACTTAAACTATTCCTATCATAGAGTAAAGTATTTTATGTCAAAAAATAATAGCCACTATATAATATAGGCCATTACTTTGACTTCTAAAAGCTTTTGACATATTAAATGACCAAAATTTGATATCTGCCTTTAAGAAAAAGAAAACCAACTAAAACCTATTTCTATTCATTAGTAAGCTATTTTATGTCAAAAATTAATAAGCACTATTATAATATAGGGAACCATTACTTTACTTCTAAAAAGCTTTGACATTAAAATGACCCACCAAATTGTTGATCTGCCATTTAAGGGGAAAGGAAACCCAAAACTAACCTATTCTATCATAGTAAGTATTTTTATGTTCAAAAATAATAGCACGTTATATAATATAGGACCATTACTTTACTCAAAAGCTTTGACATTAAATGACCCACAAATGTTGAATCTGCCATTTAAGGAAAAAAGAGAAAACCAACTAAAAACCTATTTCCTATCATAGTAAGTTTTTTTATTGTCAAAAATAATAGCACTATTAAATTATAACCATTTACTTTTACTTTCTAAAACTGACATTAAATGACCCACAAATGTGATCTGCAAAGAAAGAAAAACCAAACTAAACCTATTCCTATCATATAAAGTTAAGTTATTTTATGTCAAAAAATAATAGCAACTATATAATATGAGGGACCATTACTTTACTTCTAAAGCTTTGGACATAAAATGACCAACAAATGTGATCTGCCATTTAGGAAAGAAAAACCAAACTAAACCTATTCCTATCATAGTAAGTATTTTATGCAAAATAATAGCACTATATTAACAGTATAGGACATTACTTACTTTTTAAAAAGCCTTTGACATTAATGACCACAAATGGTGATCTGCCATTTTAGAAAGAAAACCAAACTAAACCTATTTCCTATCATAGAAGTATTTTATGTCAAAAATAATAGCACTATATAATATAGGGGGAACCATTACTTTACTTTAAAAAGCTTTGACATTTAAATGACCCCACCAATGTTGATCTGCCATTAAGAAAGAAAACCAAACTAAAACCTATTTCCTATCATAGTAAGTATTTTATGTCAAAAAAAATAGCACTATATAATATAGGACCATTACTTACTTTAAAAAGCTTTTTGACATAAATGAACCCCACAAATGTTGATCTTTGCCCCATTTAAGAAAGAAAACCAAAACCTTAAACCTATTCCTATCATAGTAAGTATTTTTATGTCAAAAATAATGCCACTTATATAAATAGGACCATTAACTTACTTCNGGTCTGTTGTGAGCTGACCTCCCTTACGGTATCCCCAGTCATGCTGTGCCACTATGGCACTAATCCGCCTAGACGATCAGCAGAATTCACACTCAGCCTACCAATCACTGGAATGGATCGTGCCTATATAGGAATAGGTTTAGTTTGGTTTCTTTCTTTAATGGCAGATCAACATTTGTGGTATTTAATGTCAAAGCTTTTAGAAGTAAAGTAATGGTCCTATATTATATAGTGCTATTATTTTTGACATAAAATACTTACTATGATAGAATAGGTTTAGTTTGGTTTCTTTCTTTAATGGCCAGATCAACATTTTGTGGTTATTTAATGTCAAAGCTTTTTAGAAGTAAAGTAATGGTCCTATATTATATAGTGCTATTATTTTTGACATAAAATACTTACTATGATAGGAATAGGTTTAGTTTGGTTTCTTTCTTTAATGGCAGATCAACATTTGTGGGTTAGTTAATTTCAAAGCTTTTAGAAGTAAAGTAATGGTCCTATATTATATAGTGCTATTATTTTTGACATAAAATACTTACTATGATAGGAATAGGTTTAGTTTGGTTTCTTTCTTTAATGGCAGATCAACATTTGTGGTTAGTTAATTTCAAAGCTTTTAGAAGTAAAGTAATGGTCCTATATTATATAGTGCTATTATTTTTGACATAAAATACTTACTATGATAGGAATAGGTTTAGTTTGGTTTCTTTCTTTAATGGCAGATCAACATTTGTGGGTTATTAATGTCAAAGCTTTTAGAAGTAAAGTAATGGTCCTATATTATATAGTGCTATTATTTTTGACATAAAATACTTACTATGATAGGAATAGGTTTAGTTTGGTTTCTTTCTTTAATGGCAGATCAACATTTGTGGGTTATTTAATGTCAAAGCTTTTAGAAGTAAAGTAATGGTCCTATATTATATAGTGCTATTATTTTGACATAAAATACTTACTATGATAGGAATAGGTTTAGTTTGGTTTCTTTCTTTAATGGCAGATCAACATTTGTGGGTTATTTAATGTCAAAGCTTTTAAAGTAAAGTAATGGTCCTATATTATATAGTGCTATTATTTTTGACATAAAATACTTACTATGATAGGAATAGGTTTAGTTTGGTTTCTTTCTTTAATGGCAGATCAACATTTGTGGGTTAGTTAATTTCAAAGCTTTTAGAAGTAAAGTAATGGTCCTATATTATATAGTGCTATTATTTTTGACATAAAATACTTACTATGATAGGAATAGGTTTAGTTTGGTTTCTTTCTTTAATGGCAGATCAACATTTGTGGGTTATTTAATGTCAAAGCTTTTAGAAGTAAAGTAATGGTCCTATATTATATAGTGCTATTATTTTTGACATAAAATACTTACTATGATAGGAATAGGTTTAGTTTGGTTTCTTTCTTTAATGGCAGATCAACATTTGTGGGTTATTTAATGTCAAAGCTTTTAGAAGTAAAGTAATGGTCCTATATTATATAGTGCTATTATTTTGACATAAAATACTTACTATGATAGGAATAGGTTTAGTTTGGTTTCTTTCTTTAATGGCAGATCAACATTTGTGGTTATTTAATGTCAAAGCTTTTTAGAAGTAAAGTAATGGTCCTATATTATATAGTGCTATTATCTTACTATGATAGGAATAGGTTTAGTTTGGTTTTCTTTTAATGGCAGATCAACATTTGTGGGTTATTTAATGTCAAAGCTTTTAGAAGTAAAGTAATGGTCCTATATTATATGTGCTATTATTTTTGACATAAAATACTTACTATGATAGGAATAGGTTTAGTTTGGTTTCTTTCTTTAATGGCAGATCAACATTTGTGGGTATTTAATGTCAAAGCTTTTAGAAGTAAAAGTAATGGTCCTATATTATATAGTGCTATTATTTTTGACATAAAATACTTACTATGATAGGAATAGGTTTAGTTTGGTTTCTTTAATGGCAGATCAACATTTGTGGGTTATTTAATGTCAAAGCTTTTAGAAGTAAAGTAATGGTCCTATATTATATAGTGCTATTATTTCTGACATAAAATACTTACAATAATAGGAATAGGTTTAATTTTTTTTTCTTTAATGGCAGATCAACATTTGTGGGTTATTTAATGTCAAAGCTTTTAGAAGTAAAGTAATGGTCCTATATTATATAGTGCTATTATTTTTGACATAAAATACTTACTATGATAGGAATAGGTTTAGTTTTTCTTTAATGGCAGATCAACATTTGTGGGTTATTTAATGTCAAAGCTTTTAGAAGTAAAGTAATGGTCCATATTATATAGTGCTATTATTTTTGACATAAAATAATTACTATGATAGGAATAGTTTAGTTTGGTTTCTTTCTTAATGGCAGATCAACATTTGTGGGTTATTTAATGTCAAAGCTTTTAGAAGTAAAGTAATGGTCCTATATTATAGTGCTATATTTTTGACATAAAATACTTACTATGATAGGAATAGGTTTAGTTTGGTTTCTTTCTTTAATGCCAGATCAACATTTGTGGGTTATTTAATGTCAAAGCTTTTAGAAGTAAAGTATTGGTCCCAAGATGTCAAAGTCAAATTTTATAGAATTACAGCAAGGATACTATTTCAGGCATTATAGGATTTAGAAACAAAGCATTATACCTTTCGGACAAATATCATATAGTGCCTCTATTCTTGTCATAGAATGAGTACTATGATAGATATGGTTTCTTTTGGTTTCTTTGTTTAAGGGCAGATAAACATTCATGGGTTATTTAATGTCAAAGACGAAGCTTGTAGAAGAACAATAAAGGTCACATGTCATGCATTTTTAGAAAACAAAGCATTCTGTTTATAGGACAAATATATTGTGCTACAAATCTTGTCATAAAATACGTATTATAATATCAATAAATTTGGTTTCTTTCTTTAATGTCACATCAACCTTCATGGGTTATTTAAAGTCAAAGATAAAGCTTGTAGAAGAACAGTAATGGTCTTATTTAACGCATTTCATGGATTTTCAAGAAAAATAAGCATTCTGTCTTTCGGTGAATATTATAAAGCGCCACTATTTTTGTCATAAAATACGAACTATGATAGCAATTGGTTTGGTTTAGTTTGGTGGTTTTATTTAAGGACAGTTCAACATTCGTGGGTTATTTAATATCAAAACGAAAGTTTGTAGAAAAACAGTAATTATACCATTTAACACAACCCGGAACGGGGGAGGCACAATTGTACTAACAGTATATATACTTACCATGGGGAACGATGTAATGGTTACTGTCGTAGGAAATGGACGGTGATACGGGTTCAAAACCTGGACCAGGCTGATTGCCTTTCACATAGCGCTAACACCATTATTAAAGGTATGCATACGGATATTCTCTCTCCAGCTATGTGTAAATAGTAGGAAAGATTAGTCTCTTTAACCCTAGTTGGCAAGCTTCAGAGACGCCTATGTTCATCTGTTCACTATGATAATTTAAGTTTCCAAATTAATTACAACAAAAATTGTATTAATAAAAAAATAAACATTACAACATATTGCAGCACATTCGTTACATTCTATTTTAGTTATATTTAAATACAATACTGATCTATTTTACTTATTTATAAAAACTAGCAACAGTATGCGCCGCCTGGCCGCAAGTATTTAAGTTTTAATGTAATAAAATACTATATTAAATTAGAAAGGCTAATGAAACTAAACAAGAACAAATACAAAAATATTACACATGCTTTAATATTATTTTAATTGATTTCGGTAATTATGAACTTTAGTTGACCAAATTCCTAGCATAAAATTGTGCGTGCTTAATATTTACCTTAACAAATTTGCTTGTATATCTTTTCTTATTAGATTTTCTTAAATAATTGAATAAATAAAAATACATTTCATTCTTATCGATACATTTTTGTTTGTTTGTTTGAGAAATAAAATGTTTATTTCTCAAAATGTGTTGATAAGACAGTGCACAACAAAAATAAAAAAATGTTTTCTTAATAACAATTTAGTCGATAAGAAAGAAATGTATTTTTATTCATTCAAAATCTCATGAGAAAAAAATATACAAGCAAATTTGTTAAGGGAGATAATAAGCACGCACAATTTTATGCTAGGAATTTGGCCAACTCAGGATCGTAATTACCTTGATTTCTATATAGAATTATATATAGTATTGCTTTTAATACGTTTGGAAATAACATGATAGTATTAAAAATCAGTAAAAGCAAATAATTATTTATTAAATCCAGTTTTGTTAAAGTCAGTATACAAATTATTCCTACTATATACTATGTAAATCTTTAATTCTTATAGATATATAACACAGATTTCAGGATTTTAAATGCATTAATAATATGTGCAGTTTTGCGGCAAATCTAACTCTGTTAGATTTCAATAGAGACATCGTAAATAAATAAGATGATAATTAAAATTAGATAAGACTATTTAATAATCGTTGGGAATATAACTTGAATAACTAATGAAATGGTGACGTAGTTTCGGCTACATATGAACAGTTACCTAATCTCCATTATAATAAGATGTAACAAAAAATAAGGTGTTTGGCGGGTAGTTTATTTCAATGGGGAAAATTGACTTAATATACGAGGAAATTGACTTCCGAGAGGAACGAATTAAACTCATAAGTCAAGGTACCTCTCTCTCTCTCTCATCTCTATATATATATATATATATATATATATATATATATATATATGTGTGTGTGTGTGTGTGTGTGTGTGTGTGTGTGTGTAGTTATTTACAAATATACATACCGCTAGTTGACAGAGTACTAACTGAAATAATAGAATTAAGAAGATCAAAAATAAAACAATATCCATCACTTTGAATTTAGATTATAATTCTTCATCATATACTTCTCCATGCTTCCTATAAACCGAAAAAGTTTCCCAATACCCATCACCACACACACACACACACACACACACACACACATATATATATATATACAAGATATGTAAAAAAGTATTGTATTCTGAGAAAATTAACGTTCCATTCATTGTTCATTTCTATCTTGGTAAATACAGCTTCAAACTCGGCACTTTTATGACACACCTTGTATTCGGAAAAAAATTAACGTTCCATTCATTGTTCATTTCCATCTTGGTAAATACAGCTTCAGTCTCGATACTTTCATGACACACCTTGTATTCTGAAAAAAAAAAAGTCCCATTCATTGTTCATTTCCATTTGGTAAATACAGCTTCAAACTCGGCACTTTTATAACACACCTTGTATTCTGAAAAAAAAATGTCCCATTCATTGTTCATTTCCATCTTGGTAATACAGCTTCAAACTCGGCACTTTTATGACACATCTTGTATTCTGAAAAAAAAAATTAACGTTCCATTCATTGTTCATTTCTCTCTTGGTAAATACATCTTCAATCTCGATACTTTTATGACACACCTTGGATACATTTATATAAACATATATACATATACGTAAATATATAGTATATGTGTACATTAGCACTTGTGTTATTTAGTATATACTTATCGGCTTGAAATACTTGCGCATGCGTATCGAGTAATTAGTGTGTTCATTGAGTGTGGCGTTGTATTGTTATTTCAAGATTGTTTATTTGTACAAAGCGTAATCTATCGTGTGTATCCTTAATGTGCATCCATATGTGACATGAGCCTCTCTACTAATTTCGTTTTTTTTATCAATTTGTCAACTATTATGGAAGGGCGTCATTGTGAAGAAAAAAAAAGCATTTAAGTTCAGGTGTACGTTTGTATGTATGCACCTGTATTTAATGAATAAAATTCGTCTGTTTACACCTGTATGCATGAGTGAGTCGACTGTGTTTGTGTCGCCTTGTGTGAGTGCGTCGTCTGTGTATTTGTGTGTGTGTGTGTGTGTGTGTATTTGTGTGTGTATGTGTATGTGTGTCGTGATTGTCGAGTTTGCACTGTTTGTCTCTTCCGTTTTTCTACGATACCCCCCCCTTTCCCCCCTTTTATGTTATCTTCTTTTTTATGTCTTCTCTTTTCCCCAATCTCATTAAGGAACGTTTGTGCTGCACGAAAGTGTATTTTTTTTTTAAATCAAAGTTTTAATTACCGACCTCCATTAACAAAAGCAGTAGCAGCAGCAGTAGAAGCAGCAGCAGCAGCGATGTCATCGTAGTCGTCGTCATGAGATTTCCACCCCTTCCTCCTCCCCCTTGAATAAAACAAACTATTGTGATCGTTTACAAACTTTTTTTTTCTTTATTCTGAAAGTGTGAAGAGATGAAACGATTATCAGCAGAGCAAGAACAAATTCCGGTGTAAGTGTTTTATAATGATCTATTTAAAAAAAGGCGACACGGAACTAACTTACACTTCCGTCAGTCGGATTATCAGAGATCTTTCTGATTGACGGAGAAGGGTAAGAGCTAGGGGATACAAGGTTACAAGTATGGGGCATCCAACGGGGATCGAACTCGCTTTTCAGTAGTAATGGATCTGAAAGGCTTGCAATCATTACAGAAAATGGGACGCCTAGTAGGGGGTCATAGCGAGCAAATGAGTAAGAGATAGAAGAGAGGGGACAGAGGAGGAGAGAGAGAGAGAGAAGAGAGGAGAGAGAGGAGAGAGACGAGAGCAGAAAGAGAGAGAGAGAGAAGAGGTAGGGAGACTGAAAGAAACATAGGGAGAGAGAAATAAGAAGAGGGAGAGAGAGAGAGGGAGGGAAGAACTTTAACAAACCAAACTATAACTATTAAACTGACAACGAAGCAAAAACAAAAAAAATCTTGGCAAGATGTATATATTTACCCAACCCCTTCACTACGGGCAGAAGGCAACACACGCTGAATTTTTAAGCGGAAAATAACTGATTCAAATTCAGCGTTTCCCTCCTACTATACTGATTACCATATCCAAGTTAAAGGGTATAATCTGACCTACTATTTACCGATAGCTGTGGGGTAAGGGAATAATTAGATTCATGCCTTTCCAAAGTGTATTATGCAAACGGTCTCACTAGGATTACGAAGTTGGGTCTCCGTGCCTATTACCTACAGGGATAACCATTACACGGCGAGCGTCTCTAGATAGGATGTATTATCTTTTTATCTTAATACACTATTTTATATGTATGTGTCCTTTTTATCATTCAAATTAGACAAATGATAAAATTGTGCGCTCAAGTGTTTGTGTGTGCGTGTGTGTGTGTCTGCAGAGGGGCAGTTGGTGCATTTTAAAGCCCCAAGTGCCAGGGCTTGGAAATTTGGTAGGCAAAGAGTTAAGTTCTTTGTTCCCCATTTCTAACTGCAAACCGTACTTTGAACTTGTTGTATAGGATTAGCTACCTCCTATCTATACCATAAAATAATGGTTGCATCTGTCTGATGAATAGCTGTTAGACAGACGAGACGAGGAGTTAATATATATATATATATATATATATATTATATATATATATATTTATCCACAGACACATGTTTCGAGGTTTACGTCTCATCAGTGAGGCTACACGTTAACAGCTACCCCTGATCGGGTTTGAGACCTGAATGAATTTTCGTTCGCCAAGTCTCTTACCGATGCGGCCAGTAGCGGCTGTCAAATATAGGAGAGTATTTAATCGATACATTCTAAGCGGAAATGAGTTCACTAGAGTAAACTTTGTAAACAAAGTGAGGTTAGCTACATGCCAGAACGGTGAATTTTACAATTAAATCCCTATTAGAGAACTCAACCAAATTGGAAGTATATATTAATAATAAGTTATATGTTTCGAGTTACCTCTCATCAGTACACGTTAACATCTACCCCTAACCTGAATAAATAAGTCTCTTACCGATGCGGCCATATATATATATATATATATATATATAAAGGGGTAAACTATAGACACGTGTTTCGAGTATCACCTCTCATCAGTATATTATACGGTTTTAGCAGCTGCCTCTGGCTGGGTTCGAAAACCCGAACGAACTTACGCTCGCCAAGCTTTTACCCACACATCCACAGTCAGTCGCCAAGTATAGCAGGCTATTTAATTGCTATATTCTAAGGGAAATGACCTTCACCTAGAGGTCTCAAACTTTGTAAACAATGTGAGATTTGGCCGAGCCGAATACGGTGAATCTGCAATATATACCTTCTAAATAGAGTGCTCATATAATAAACTATAGACACGTGTTTCGATATCACCTCTCATCATATAGTTATACGGTTTTAGCAGCTGCCTCTTGCTGGGTTCGAAACCCGAACGAACTTACGCTCGCCAAGCTATATATATAATATATATTATATACATATATATATGCGAATAAATATATACTACTTGGAAGCCCTTGACTTGCGTCTTATTCACTTTACATATCTCTTACTTCTCTTTATGTGTGAGTAAATTGGCCACCTCACTCACGACACAAAATGTATATATAACAATATTCATATCAAATTTTAGTTGGGAATCAAAACACTACGTTGAATTTTTAAAGACCTTTATTCTCATTATTTTGCTTCGAAATTTGAATGAAATATGCAATGTCATGAATGTAATAGTAATTAAATATTAAAATTGTCACGTATAAAAAAGCAATTTAATTGATTAAAAACTGTATTATTCTTATGTTGTCTAGGATTGGCCACCCCCCTCTATATAAAAAATAATGTTTGCGTCTGCCAGATAAATAGCTCTTAGACAGACGAAATGAGAGTTAGTATGTATAAATATTGTTACATAATTATTAGATTCCTAACACTTATGCACCATTAGTATAGAAACCAAAATGGCTGTTATAATTTGCAGCCGGCGGCCTTGAAGAATTTAGTGAACCGGCTTGACCTCAGTCTGATTCTCCTTCTGGGGTGAGAATCGGTGGAGAAGACCTTCTTCTGGTTTAGATTAGAAAGAGAGTTTAGTTCAGTATTGGCCAAACCACAAGGTGGTAAGTCGTGTTAAGCGCACTGCCGACTCAATCTGCGCAGGTAGTCTGCTGGGGATTTCGGAATAAAATATGATCTAAAGCAAATCGAAGTCTTGTTATTATCTAAAAGCTACCAATGACAGAGGGCTTCTGATAAAGAGAAATCCCCAATGGAAGACCAGACACGAAGTCCCCAAGACGAAGCCCAGACGCTAGAAGAAAGAATATACAACAATATGAGCGAATAGATATACTACTTCGAAGCCATTTGACTTGTGTCTTATTCACTTTATATAAATCTTACTTCTCTTTGTGTGTGAGTAAATTCGCCGCCTCACTCAAGACAAAAAATACCTTTTCATTGGATGATTTTCGGCTTCTTCTTTGAAAGGCAATTCTAGTAATAATGTTCTTTCCAACTGTGCTGAACTTTGCTCACCAACAATCAAAATCTATCTCGAAATGCCTCGTCCACCCGTCGCAAGAGCCAAAATGCTACTGCCAGCTTTTTTCGTCGTCATCGTACGTAATCCTTTGAACGCTGCCTCTAGCCGTCGCCGTATGCTTATATGCACGCCGATCTCGAGAGAATTTGCATACGTGCAATCCCATTCTCGCTGGTTCGAGATCGCCCATCGTTAAACATAGTGCTTACAGCAGCCATATTTCTTTCCCGCGATGACCCTGCAAGCCAGACTCGTCCACGCACGCTTTGAGTATCGAGGCATGTTATTTTCATTACATCCAGAGCAATTTGTGAGGTTAGTGTACATATAAATATCTATGATCCTTCTAAAATCTTCAGAAATTCCTTTACCATTCTTCTGGGATTGATTTGCACTTTCCTCCAAAGAGTACATTCTTCTCCAGAGGGTAGAGATCATCATCGTCTTACACAATGTGCCAATAGCTTACTCCTATGATGTTTATACTTGCAATCTATTGTTTGAAAAGATGAAGAGATTATCTGTAAGCATTTGGAAATTGCTCCTAGAGGGTCAACCATTCTTGTCGATGGCCACGTTTCTCCTTTTTTTCTTCTTTTTTCATCTTCGCTAATTCCTTTAGATGTTTCGCGATATCAAGCAAGTAAGCACCGGGTTTAATGGTTGGCTTGAAGATACTAGTGTGTGTCAAAGTTTGTTCAATATTTTGATACGTTAACTTTTCGGTGCATATATCACGTGACCAGGCAGTGGGAAGTAGCCGCCGTAGTTGGTAGTATAGTGTTACTTGATGCGCTGACATGTTGTGCGTAGTAAAAAAAAAAGTAAATTTGGCGGAGTAACCTATTGTCGGTATCAGTCGGACAGCGAGGGGTCTGTCTCCGTAGTTGGTAGTATAGTGGTACTTGATGCGCTGACATGTTGTGCGTAGTAAAAAAAAAAGAGTAAATTTGGCAGTAACCTATTGTCGGTATCAGTCGGACAGCGAGGGGTCTATCTCCGTAGTTGTAGTATATGGTACTTGATGCGCTGACAAGTAAAAAAAAGGAAATTTGGCGGAGTAACCTATTTCAGTATCAGTCGGACAGCGAGGGGTCTATCTCCTTTCTCTGGCGCTAAACCAGGGAGATTGCATTTGCATCTAAGGTGGAGCGCAACACCTACCATCAGCTCCCCACTTTGTTGCACAGATCCCAGCTAAGATACTGATACGCTGATTTGGTGATGGCCAATATCGAGCCCGGAACCTTCTAGTACCGAGTCGGATGCTCTACCGACTGAGCTAATTCAAAATTATACGAGGGAGATTAAAAACTTATCCCCACTCTTATTTTATGGAAACCGAGCTCATTGTGGATGTTTTGATAGGCAAAAGCATAACTAATCTGTACAGAACTACCACATTGATAATAACTCGCCGGTTCACCATACTGTCTCTCGAGCTTGCTCAATCTTCTCATCAGAGGAAGAGGTTGACGGTGTCCTCTCTCTTCGTGTATGATGCTTGTCCGGCCACTTTCAAACTTCTCTATTAACCCATACACACTCTACGCGATTATACATGCTTACCGTGTTGTGATAAAAGTCACTGATAAATCTCAGCTCCAGACACTCCTTCCTGATCAGAGAAGTCGGGTAACTTCCCTGTTGCATAATTCTAGTGAAGCGGCCATGTTGACAATGTCAACGCGATAGGGCTCAGACTTCGATCACGTGACTACAAAAGTGTCAACTATAAGCACGCACAAGCAGAATGCGGCGTGACAATGATAAATATATGTTATGGTGAAAGTGCGTATAATTTTTAAAAATCTTTTTTGTATGAGGAATAACAGATTGGATAAAATGCAAGAAAAATGAGATTGAAAATTGAAAAATAACGGATAAAACACAAACAATTTCATTCAATTGATATTTTGCCTCGGTGAGTTAACGAAGCTTCGTCAGAATCTATTTGAGACAAGACCTCACACCTTCCGACGCATTCAAGCTCCTCCTCCTTTTCTCACCCTCCTTTCACCTTTTCAATATATAAACACACTGTAGTTCTTGTCTCAAAAAGATTCTGACAAAGCTTCGTTAACATACCGGGGTAAAATATCAATTGAATAAAGTTGTTTGTGTTTTATCCGTTACTCTTCCTCATATGCATATCGTTAACAGTGCCGTGAAAGTATACTTTGGTCATAAGCAAATCGCACCGATACTACACTCTGATCTAACTCAGAAGTGCCTATCCGTTTACAATCCCGTCATTTTCAATCAGTTAGAAAATTTATGAGAACAAAAAAACAAATCTTGTCTTATTAATCCAAAATAAGATATCGTGTCTGAAAAAAGTGGAAAATATGAAAATCTATAAACTGATGAATACGTTCGTGAAATTGTTTTGATTGTATTCCAGGGTTCGTGGCGTCATCGTCATCGGCGATGGTGGTGGTGGCGTTGGCCCTCAATGTAAGCAACACAACAAAAGTGCAGAGAACGTGAATGAGTAATTGTACTTGACGTAGGTTGCCATTGGGAAATAAAAAATAAAATAAAATAAAAAGCAAACTTCTTCAACAAAATAAATTTAAAAAAAGAATGAATAAAATAATCAAGAAAATGTCCCAACAAGGGAAAAATGAAATCGCTGGGGAGAAGGCATTTGTTTGTGAAGAAAAGAATGATACAATTTTAAATGACGATTTTTTTTAAAACTAAAAACAGTTTTATATTTTCTGAAAAAAAAAATGTTATATGCCTGAAGGTTTTTCAGTTTTTATATGAGATTTTATTGTTCGACTTATTATTTAACACCCTTTAGAAATTGGTGCTATTTTTGGACGAAGCCAAAAAAAGACCGACACCCGGCCTCGAACCCCGCCTCGACCCCCCGCCTCGGACCCCCCCCCCCCGCCCGCCAAAAAAAAAAAAAACAAAAAACAAAAAACAACCTAATCCAGAACCTGAAAACATCTGTAAATGTTCTCAGATTGAGTAAACACTTCAAAGACTTAAATATTCTCACTGAAAAAACAAAAAAACAAAAAAAAAAAACAAAAACAAAAAAAACTCACAAAAAACAAACCATTCATCATCCTTTAATTGTAAAATTGTAAGATTGTAAGCGAATTGTATTCCGTACGAAATATTCCAAAATCGCATTCCGTTAATACTCTATAATGAAATTTTATAGTAAACAACGTCCAATATATTTCCATAGTAAACAATTTACGATACACTTCTATAGTAAACAATTAATAATGAATTCCTATAGTAAACAATACACAGTGCAATACTATAGTAAACAATTTACAATGCATTTCTGTAGTAAACAAATAAGAATTGAAAAGTAATTCTTAACAAAAAGGGATACGTGATATCATAACTGCTAATAAAAAAATCTTAAAAAACGACAACACAAAAATTTAAATATGACCCGACAAGGAATGCTGTAGCCTAATCTCCAGAAATAAAGTAACCCTAGACGGATTGGCATGCCATTAAGATCGTTTAATCAATCAATCATCAAATGAAGTGATAGGGGTATTGTCTAGCATAGATAGAATCTTGAGAAAATTGATTGCAATCCCCCCCCCCCAAAAAAAAGCCGGAAGATAAACTGTTGAAACGTTGTCCATATAGCACGCTAAACAATGACACTAGTTCAATTTGATATGTATAAAATATTTTAGTCTAAAACTTCTTGTATTTTTTTGATTTTTCGGACTGTTGTTCTCATCCTTATTGAGAAATATAATAACAGAACGCTTCGGCTGTTGTATCCTCCGGCCTTCTTCAGTTGTTTCTTGTACAATGGCCGAAACGTTGTGTTTTTATATTTCACAATAATGATGAAGACACCTGTCTGAAAAATGAAAAAAATAATATCAAACAAGAATTCCGACAAACTAACAATTCTTGTCACGTTTTCTTTTGTGTTTTCGAAATGGAGAGACAGAAATAAATTTTTACCCCTCAAAATTTAACTGAAATAACGACGAAATATATTCTTTGTTATGGTCATTGGAATAAAACTTGCTTCTTTTCGACGAAAATATTCTGATCATTAGTAGTCATAATCAGTAATACATAACATACATTATTAGTGAAATAGTTCATCTAATTAAGACTGAGACTGTTCTAATAGTGACCCCCCCCCCAAAGCAGAGTTTAAAAGGGTTGAATTCAGAGTTTTCCTTCTCCTAGACTGGTTGCCTAACCAAGGTTAAGAGCCCAGTCTGCCCTACTATTTACCCATAGCTGGAGGGAGAGTAGTTGGATTCATACATTTCCCAAAAGTATTAGCGCTATCTGAACTGTAGCCTCCTCCATGATTTGAACTCAGGGCGACGAGTCCAATTCCTACGACTCTAACCATTACAACACGGACTCCAACAATAACTAGTCCAACACACGTTCATGTATAACGCGCCCCAATCTTTGGACAACGAAATTATGGAAACATTTTTGAGTATAATACGCACTGACTTTTAAGAATTTATACAGGTATATCTAATTTAGATTTAGCATTTGTTCTACATTTTATCGGTTTAGGGCTGGTTTAGCTCAGTCGGTAGAGCGTTCGGCTAGGAATCACAAGGTTCTTGGTTCGACATTGGCCCTCGCCAACTCGGCGTATGAGTAACACAGGGATCTGTACGATAAAAAGAGGAGCTGATGGTAGGTGTGGCGATCCACCTCAGACGCTAAAATAATCTCCTTGGTCTAGTGCTAGTGAAAAGCTGCCTGGCTGATAATGACATTAGGTCGCCCCGACGACTCTACTTACTTACTGACTGACTAAAAATAAGAACTTATATAGTTTATTGATGTGTTAAAACACTAAATATACAGAACATTCAGAGAAACTCACAAACATCTAATATGTCTGTGGGGAAAATAAAGGGCTAGAGAAAGAGCGAGCGAGAGAGAGAGGGGTAGAGACAGCAAGAGAGAGAGAGAGGGGGGGAGAGGGGGGAGAGTAGAGCCAGGGAAAGAGAGAGAGAGAGAGAGAGGGGGAGAGATAGAGGTAGAGGCAGAGGAGGAGAGATGAAGAGACAGAGAAAGAAAGAGAGAGGAGGAGAAAGAGATAGAGACAGGGAAAGAGAGAGAGAGAGCGAGAGAGAGAGAGAGAGTGGAGGGAGAGAGTAGAGCCAGGGAAGAGAGAGAGAGAGAGAGAGAGGAGGGGAGAGACAGAGTAGAGACAGAGGAGGGAAAGACGAAGAGAGAGAGAGAGAGAAGGGAGAGAGAGAGAGATAGAGAGAGGTAGACAGGAAATAGAGAGAGGAAGGAAGAGGTAGAGACAGTGAAAGAGATAGAGAGGTGGAGGGAGGGGTAGAGCAGGAAAGAGAGAGAGGAGGGGAGAGACAGCGGTACAGACAGAGGAAGAGAGACGAAGAGAGAGAAAGAAAAGAGAGAGAGAGAGAGAGAGAGAGATAGTTAGAGACAGGGAGAGAGGTAGGTAGAGAGAGAGAGAGAGAGAGAGAGAGAGAGAGAGAATTATAGACAAATACCCATTCCAGCGGATATTTCTCTGTAACGGCGTAAAACACATTAGCTGATTTTTTAATGAGTAATTACAAAAAAAAAAAACAGAAAGAAAGACTCCCAAAAATCATTAGCACCCCCCCCCCCGAAAAAAAAACCCCTCTTAAATCCGTTGACAAAGATTGATGACGTCATATGCGCAACACGGCTGAGAATTGAACCGGTTTTTGTATCTCGTGATATTTGGTCGCAGTTCTGTGGTCTTTTGCGTCGGTCAGAATCCATTTCGTGTTGCATTCGATACTGGAGGTAGCAAATGATTCTCCGAGGAATTTTAATCCCGAATTTTGACGTGTGTTGCATTCCAGTGTTTCACAGCGCATCACAATAAACCAACTCATTTTTCTTCATCTTTTTTTTTTCTTTCTTCTCTCACGTCAATTTCCAATCGTTCCACTTTTGCGTAATAATAATTGAGGATTATTTCACGAAAAAGATTTCATTACTAAATTATGTTAATTTAGGTTTTCATCAAAATTGAAAGCTTCCGATTTTTCTCTCACTACCTCCCCCATTCTCTCTTTCTTTCAATCTCTCCCCCCATCTCTCTCTCTCTGTCTCACTACTACTCTTTCTCTCTGTTTTTTTTCACTCTCCTCTCTCTCTCTCTCTCTCTCTACCACTCCTTCTGTCTTTTTCTCCCTCCTCACTCTTTCTCTCTTCCCATTCACTCTCCCTCCCCTCTATTTCTCTTCCTTTCTTTTTATTATTTCTCTCTTTCTCTCTTTGTCTCTCTTACTCCTTTTTTCTTAGTCTTCACTCACTCTCCCCATTCCTCTCTTTCTCTTCCCCATTCTCTATTTCTTTCTTTCTCTCTCTCTCTCCCCTCTCTCTCACTACTACTCTTTCTCTCTGTTTTTTCCCTCTCCTCTCTCTCTCCCTACCACTCCTTCTTTCTGTCTTTTTCTCCCTCCTCACTCTTTCTCTCTTCCCACTCTCTCTCTCCCGCCCGTCTCTTTCTCTTCCTTTCTTTTATTATTTCTCTATTTGTCTCTTTCTCTCTTACTCTCTCTCTCTCTTTTTCTTAGTCCTTCACTCACTCTCTCCATTCCTCTCTCTTTCTCTTCTCTCTCTCTCTTACTTCCTTTCTCTCCACTCTCCCCTCTTTTTTTCTCTCCCCTCTCTTTCTTGTAGATCAACTTTATATTTTTACATTCACTTCCTTCATTTATTCATATTATTTTCTCTAATCAAGTTCTTTTGTCATTTCCCTTCGGAATCATTCGGAAACGAAATAAAAATAATCTTTCAAATTAGAAGTCAGATGGTAACAAAAGATTATATGACTTACTGTCAAATTTACTAAAAAAGCAACGCCCCCTCCCATCAGGACACTGAAGTTAAGCAACAAAGAGTGTTCAGTACTTAAATGGGTGACAACTCAGAGAGGGGCGGTCAACGTTTAGGTATCAGACATGTATGCCAAAAAAGGGGGGGGGGTCTTCTTAAAGAAAAAAATGATATTGCAAAAAGTACCTGGTACATCTAAAGGTTTTGATTTGTTTGTTTTACGGCATATCAACCACAGTGGATCATTTAATGCCGATAAAGTTTTGAAATAAATCAATTCTTAATGGATAATACAATTTTTTTATAAATACATTTTTCTATTTAACCCATAGATGGGACCCTAACAGCTACTACCACTCCGGGTCAGAGTGGACCAGGGAGCAATGGTGATGAAGGGGAGCTCCATATTCCCGAAACCTCCAAAACTGGAACCTCACCATCAGATAGAGTTTAACGTCATTCCCAGGACATGTAGACTCGCAGCCACCGCCTTCTAGCACCCATATGATAAAAAGGGGTTGGGGCAAAGGGTTGGGAAAATCATATAGTGCTAGGGCTTGACGTGACCAGCGATTGATCGGAGGGGTCTCTCCGATCGCCCGTCTAGCCTAAGATAGGGCCAAAGTGGAGGGCCAACAGGTCGCAGAGGTGCAGTCGGTGCATTCTAACGCCCCAGCCGACAGGGCGGTACACCTAAAGGGTGGAGGTCATTCGTAAAATGAGGTTAACAAGTGAGTACCTGGTATTTTGAAATTTAACCATTGTAGTTCTTTTAGACAATAGCAAAATAAATAAAATGGTTATGTCCTATAACTCCAACCTAAAAAGGGGAACCACTGTGAATTAATTTTATCTGCTAAATAATCTACTCATTATTTTCCCATTAAACTAACCCTAAAACCTACCCCTAACCCTTAACCCTAACCCCGACTTCTTTTTTCCTAGTAGATCAATAAATAGATAAATAATTTATAAAATTCATTCATAGTGGTTTCCCTCTTTTAGGTTGAAGTTATAAGAAATCATCAATAAAATTATTCTAATTAAATATTATTATGATAACCCCATTGTAATCGATTAGATTTCCATATGCCACAGAAGAATCAACTGCCTATCTTTACCAAATTTTAAAATTATTTGTTTGGTTGGATGTCAGCATGTCAACACTTGTTGGGTTATTTTATGCCAAAGACGTTTTGATTTAATCATTCTTGATGAGTATTCAATTTTTTTTAAAACTAATTTTTTGTCAAACACGTTTTTTTTCTATTTAGCCCTTTCATAACACTAACAGGTACTACCACATTGAGCCAAAGTGGATCTGGGTGTAATGGTGATGAAGGGGTACCCTACACTACCCAGAGCTCCGAAATTGGA
>CM042164.1:85277494-85279994 GCA_023376005.1 Doryteuthis pealeii | reverse complement strand
ATTGGGAGCATATATATATATATATATATATATATATATATATATATATATATATATTATATATATATTATTTATTCTTAAATTCTAACAGAAAGCTCTTTAATCTTTTTATTTATTTTCTTGCTTCCAACATAAAATCTTGTCATGTAAAGTGTCTAAAATTTACCGAAACAGATGATTTTTTCTTGCCACTCTCAGTTATAAATCTAAAAGCCGTTTCAGAAAATGTCGAGTTGGGAACTCAAAGATGCAATTTCGTAGAAATCCGCCATCGTCTCGATTTTCCCGCCCAAAAGAATTCAGAAAGATTTGCCGAAATCTCAAACTCAACAAGTAACAACTTTATTTATAGACCGATACATAAAGTCAGTACGAGTGTCTTTCACCATTTGTAATGCATATGGCGGAGATGAGAGTTCATTTGGCTGTGAAACATGGAAATACATTTTGACTTCTTGTTAGAAGCAGGCATGTTGAATACAAGTCACAAAGCACTTAAATAAAGTGTCCACCGCTACAAGCAGATACGTCAGTTGTGTAAAAAGAAACTTTTCGTCTTCCGCCATATTGGTAATATTGTTCCTTCAGCACTTAAGATTCCCTGAGATTTTTCAAATCAGTTCATTAGGTTTCTGGTGAGGCTCCCCTTCGATCAATCGGCTGGACGCGTCAAGCCCTCGAACCCGTATGACTGTCCCAACCCTGAATACCCTTATAGCAACCTCCAATCCATTTTATCATATATGTGCTAGAACGTGTTGGCTGAGGGTATAAGTGTCCTGGGTTATGACGTTAAACTGCACCTGAAACTCTAGGGAATGTGGAGCACGATTTTATCTTCATTTGTTTCAGGTACACCCTGACCTGGAGTGGTAGTATTTGTTAGGTTAAATAGATAAAAAATGAATATTAAAATGTGTTTTTAAAAAATGAATACTAAGCAAAAATGATTGAAACAAAATGTTTTCGGCATAAAATAAACCAACAAGGGTTGACATGGCGTAAAATCCCCCCCACCAAAAAAAAACAACCAACCATTACGTTTCGTCACAGAAACATATTACGAATTGTTTATTTCTTCTCCTTTGCATTGGCCATCGTATGAGATTCAGTTTGTCCGTGTCTCCCCACGTTAAAAAGACTATTAAACTGTCCTAGTAAGAGGCCCGGACATCCTACATCAACCCACACATATAGATAAATATACATTAAAGAAAAACATGAAGACGTGCCACATCAACACAGCCACATGGGAGGCTTGTGCAGAAGACCGTGTGACCTGGCGACTCCTCGTCAAACAAGGAACGAAAAGGAGTGAAAAAGAGAGGAAAGAAGCCGCCGCAGAAAAAAAGAGCCACAAGGAAGGAGAGACAACAGCAACTCCAGCAAGCATCACTGTTTGTTTGCAATCACTGCACCAGAGATTGCCATTCAAAAATTGGTCTGTTCAGCCACTCACACAGTTGCATATTTTAAAAAAGTGGACACTACGCCATTGTCTTTAGGATGCCAACAACATTAAAAAATTAAAAGTTTGATTTGATAATTTAAAATGTAAATCTGACCAAAGAATTATGTCGGACTTTTATTCAATTCCAACCCTCACTGAATCCTTTCAATGTAATATATACGAAGGAGAGTCAAATGTTATCCTCACTCTTGCCATAACATATCTTTATTATTGTCACACTGCTTTCTGTGAACGCCTGTTTTTAGATGGCACTGTTGTGCTTACATGATCGAACTTTGGACCTAATTGCGCCATTTAGCTTGCTGTCTTTACTGTGTAAACATGGCTGATCCACAAACAATATGCACCAAGTGTTATATACCCACATCAAACATCGGGTATATAAACGAGTGAGTGAGTGTTCAGAGAGAATTCTCGGTGAGACAGACAGACAGACAGACAGATTAGAGAGACAAATTGGATAGACATACTTGGAGAGAGGAGATGGTCTTCTTTATAACTTGTTGACATCTTTACTCCTCTAGTTGCCATGTTTCTGACGGCCGGGTTGAATCTCGAAACTAGAATTAATCACGTGTTTCTCATGGGGCGTGAGATTCGCGCTTCTAGAGGTCAAGGGTTACCAAAAGTTACTGGTAAATTTCCTCTGGCTCCCGAGAATTCAAAATTAACGGCCCTTATTCTCGCAACAGGGTCTGCCAACACCCATAAATTGTAGCACATGAAAGTGACGCGATCTTTTTTGTCTGAAAGAGTGATAAAAGTGAAAAATTCATCGGAGGCTTTCGATACCGCCCTCGCCGACTCAACATGTGAGTAGCACAGGAATCAGTGCGGTAAAGTGTGGAACTGATGGTATGTGTGGCACTCGCCTTAGACACTAAAAAGCAATCGCCTTGGTCTAGCGCTCTTGAACAGGGGATAGACTCCCTCGCTGTCCGGCTGATACCAACTTTAGGCCACCCCGATGACTTTAGTTTAAACAGTATATATATATATATATATATATATATATATATATATATATAT
>CM042164.1:85267494-85274994 GCA_023376005.1 Doryteuthis pealeii | reverse complement strand
AAATTTAACATTTTGAAAAAAACATATGATGTTTGTTATGTAATTGCTGACAGATCTGTTTCGACCAAATCGATAAGTTGGTCTTCATCAAAGAGCGACATAGACGGGGACATAGACGTCTATGTCGCTCTTTGATGAAGACCAACGTATCGATTTGGTCGAAACAGATCTGTCAGCAATTACATAACAAACATCATATGTTTTTTTCAAAATGTTAAATTTCATATATATATATATATATATATATATATATATATATGTGTGTGTGTGTGTGTGTGTGTGTGTGTGTAAACATTCGTGTGGTAAGCGGATTCCTAACACAGTTATTATTTAGATTTTGATTTAAAATATCGTACACTACTCGATCAATATGAATAATTAATAAGCGTTGCTTTTAGCGGATTGACAAATCATTAGGTTGAAAGATAAACTTTTGTTGTGTAAAGGAAATATTTTCATATTTTTCACGCGAAATATTTGTCACTCACTCATAAATAATTCGAACTTTTATTATATTCTCTCTTTTTAACCCTAGTTGCTTTCTATCGCAACAAATTCTGATTATCACTTCTACAATGAAATGAAATAAACTCTCTCGTCGATTTAGAAGCATAAACAACACACACAGTTCATTCAATAAACAACACACACAGTGGTTTTGTTTATAGTGGTGAAGGTTTGTGTTGGACCATCCACACTTTTTGGCACAGTCGATAGGAAAGAATTGCTGCACAAGGAATGCCACAAACCCAATCAACGACTGACTTCAGGAATTTTGAATTCAGTTATCCCTCTCATAGACTGGTTACCTATCCAAGGTTAAAGAACCTAGTCTGCCCTACTATTTTACCCATAGCTGGAGGGAAAATATATGGATTCATGCCTTTCCAAGGGTATTAGCGCTATGTGAAATGCAAACAGCCTTGTCTGGAATTTGAACTCTGGTCGACAAGTCCATTTCCCACGACTCTAACCATCAGTGAACAATCAACACAGTAATTTGTTTATAGTGGTGAAGGTTTGTGTTGGTCTATCCGCACTTTTTGGCACAGTCGATAGGAATGATTTGGTGTACAAAGAATGCAACAAAACCAATCAACGACTGGCCTATGATTTTTAAAATTTAAGAGTTTTCAATTTCCTAAACTGGCTACCTATTCAAGTTTAAAAAGACCAGTCCGCCCTACTATTTAACCCATATCTAGAGGTAGAATATATGGATTCATACTTTTTCCAATGATATTAGCGCTATGCAAAAAGCAAATAGCCTTCTATAAGATTTGAACTTGGGTTGCCCAGTTCATTTCCCACGACACTAAACATTATGCTATGCGCCTCCACATGCTCCTAAAATTGTGGGAAGAGTATCAATAAAAATTAAAAATAAAGAAGAGCTCCCTTTTATTTTGGGTTCTACGTACCAGGAGTTTTACATACAAAGCAATAATAGCCATGCACCGTACGGGTAATATCAAATAGCACTGATAAAACCACTCGATACATTTGTTTCTGATTGCTACCATATTTGATCATTGAATATGGTTGGTTGGTTGGATTTTACAGCATGTCAACCCTTTTTGGGTAATTTTATGTGGAAAACGTTTATTTTATTCATTCTTGTCAGTTATCGAATTTTTTAAAGCCCATTTTAAAACTCATTTTCAATCGATTCAACTCATAGATGGGATCCTAGCAGGTACTACCATTCAGGGTCAGAGCGGAACTGGGACTAATGGCAATGAAAGGGTACTCCACGCTTACCAGAGCTTCAAGAACTGGAACCTGACCACTTCAGAACTGGAACCTGACCACTAGGTGCAATTTAACGTCATACACAGGACTCAGCCACCGCCCTCTAGCACATATATGATAAAAGTGTTGGGGATTTGCGATAAGGGCAATACGGTTGGGACAATTATATAGGGGTTAGGGCTCCTCTCTCAGGTTTTCGGCCTCTCTCTCTATCTCTCGGTTTTTCTCTCCCCCTCTCTCTCTCACTCTCTATCTTTATATACTGTATGACATCTCTTATGATATAACGGGTTATTGTTAGTGAATTTGACTCACTTGTATAACACTACAAATGTTATGGGTTTATTGGCCATCTTTTAATTAAATACTAATTAATTAAAACTACCCTAATTATTAATTAGGGTAGTTTGTTAAAAGTTAAAAGTTACTGTAAGAAAAGAAAATGTAACAAATATGAAAAACAATAATAATATTAATAATAATAATGTTTATATTAAAAATATAAATTCATCTAAACAAAGAATTCTCACGTAGGCATAAATTCCTTAAATTATGGAATTTGACCAATATGATGGAATTTTAAATTTTGACATAAGTAAAAACATTTGGCCTTGAATTGTGGCAGTTGGAAAACCCAATGGAAAACTACAACTAAGGCTGACACAAGGCCATTTAGACACGTAGGCAATGTTATCGAGTGGCTGGCCAATTAGAGACATATGTTAGGTGGGGAGGTCTGGATCCCATAAATAACGGAACGACCTCCGGAGTCAGATACGCCGCAACCAGAAGACTCGATACAGGTCTGATCCCTTGTCACCGTCCATACTGCACTCTGACGTCTTGCCACTCGGTAACAAACTAAGTTAATAAGTTATCCAAAAACAATTAGCTGTAGATCGCCAGTCAACTGACAAAGAAATTACCTCGCTCTTCTGACATTATACAAAAATATTAATCATTGTATAAAAAAACAATAAATTTATATATTTTGTATATAATTATCAGAAGGCGTTCCTGGTTCTTTTGTTTGACCCCGTTGACACCTTTTGGTTATCATATTTCAGCCGAGTTGGTAAAGGAACAAAACCAGCTCTCCTTCAGGACACTATAATACTATAACCTGAGTTACGACCAGCATTAGAAGAAATCTCTCATTTTAGTATTATATTCGGTATCATCCAACACAACGACAGTAATACTGAGCCGGAGCATTGTTCCCAGACAATGAGACCGTGCCCCAGCACATGTTATTATACTTGGACCCGCTCTCATAATTTTGGCCTTGGACCAAACGAGGCTCAGCTTAATGTTTGACAGTTTTATATACTTCAGTCATCTCTCTGGTCTGTTGTCTCACTTTCTTTCTTTCTCTCTCTCTCTCTCTCTGGTATGCGTTCTCTAAAATGCTTATCAGAAATCTGATTAATTTTTACACCGCCCGGTGATTGTTTTTTTTTTTTGCTAGTCTAGAGAATAAATGTTATACTTGAGTAATAGGTATCATCTAATTTTTACAATATCACAATTTTTTTTCTATAAATGACCACCCGCTTTTGTTGCATACATGTCCAGTAGGTAACTTTGCCTCCTTCCTGGTGTGACGTATCAACACAAAGATAAGTAAATAGCATCTTGACTGAAGAAGATTGTTTGATGTCTTCGTTGAAAACTATTTCAATGAATAGAGAAAGTCAAATAATGTTCATATCTGAACAAATGAATATAACTCCACTTTTAAAGACTTGCAATGTTTATGTCTGACCTTTGACCTTCCGAGACCGACTGACCATTCGCGCCGTTTCCTTTCCTTATTTTTACACAGAACTTTCAATTGGTGACAATTATTAAATTTGAGCAATAGTAACGAGAGATTTCATTTCTGAAAGCAAACTGAATAGACGAATCGATATTTGGGGCTGTCAGGTGATCTCTAATTTCATTTAATTTTTTTTTCTTTGATTTAATTTCGTTTCGCTAAATTCAAATGCACAAATGTTTTTCGTAATTAAATAAAATACAGCAAAAAGACAGAAATTATTCGTAAAAGGCGAAAAGAAAAAAAAAGAGTTCCTCAAAAAGTGCATTCTTAAATGCACACCAAGATGTAACATTATACAGAAAAACAGTTTTAGATAGACTAGCAAAAAACAAAAAACAAAACAACCCCCTCCGGGCGGTGTAAAAGTTTTTTTTTAAAGATATTACCTGAGAAGGAATACTAAAAATTTCAATGTCAGAGGGTTTGTGTTGTATAGCCGCTTGACTGGACTTCAATAAAACCACAGACACGTATATATAAAAATAGGACCCGTCTTTATTTTCTTCGGTGTGTGGGTGGTGAGGGGCGACGAGTGTTCACAATGAAAATGCCCGGGTGGTTGGTGAAGAGCGCAGTGTGCACAATGAACTTCTGATGGTGGTTGATGACGGGAGGCGACGAGGTTACTTTCACGGCTGCTCGCTGGGGACTGACTGTCCTTCAAGATCCACTAACCTTTATATACGATAAATATCCCCATGCATTTTTGTTATCTTTTGATCTGATAACGGACATATATATTTTCTTTATCTTTCTCTCCGCCTCCTCACAGGAAGACTCCGCTTCCGTTTTTCTTTTTTTTTTAAATATATTTCTTCATCTTCTCCCTGCTTCTTGACCGGAAGACCTCTCTTCCGTTTTCCCTTTTTTTAAATATATATATTTATCTTTCTCTTTGTCTTTTTGCCGGAAGATGTCTCTTCCGTTGAACGATATGCAACATTTGTATCATAAGTAAGTAAAATCATAAAATTCATTAAAGTAGTTAAAAAAAGGAAACTTAGTTCTGTCCCCTTCAAATAAGATGCTGTGCGCATCTATTATTAATTAAATAATTATTTTGAGTATTTTACTCATAAGTTTTACACAAAATCGTAGGTATTTATTTATTTGTAAAATTTTTAGTTAACTTCTTGTTACTTAAAAATGGCGTGAGAAAAAATAATTTTCACAATTGTTTACAAATTTCGCGAATATTTTTCCATATCTATACCCGACAGTAAGCCCCTAAAACGCTGATAGCACGGATACCTATGACTCTCTCTCTCTCTCTCTCTCTCTCTCTCTTTCTCTCGTTCTCTCCCACTCTCTATCTTTCTAACTAATACATTTTTTAATTAATTTCATTGTTTATACAGTTTATTTACTTTAATGATCTATAAATTATTTATTCAGATTGTCATTATTACAATGGAAACATGTTTCAAATGTTTAAATTATAAGGAACAGCTTTTATGTATTCCATTAATATTAATTTTTATTTTTTGTATTGACGATTTCGGGTAATGTGACGTAAGCAGTGACGTAGTTTCGGTTACAGATAAATTGAGGCCAAATCTCCGTCATTAATAAATAGAGAAATTTTAGCAGCTAAAGCAAGATGAGATCGTTAATGGCTCCTTCAATAGTAGAAATATTCTCTGGGGTCGTAGTTTGAGATTTAGGGGTCCGGGTGAGGGATTCAGCTCCTTGGGGTCTCATCAGCAACATTTTATGATATATTTATTGGATAATCAATAGAAATGCAATATGTGAACTAATATCTATAAGTCTGTTGAGCCTTTCACTTCATTTAGGGACCCAAGAGCATTTTAAAACAATCAATTACTCTCGCCCATTTAATCAATGCTTCTGAGCATAACTGTTTTTAGTTTTTTCTCAATAAGCGCTACTATAACAAGACCGTAACACTCAGTCATGTGGTTCTGTTGGACAGTATCTTTCTAGTTAATGAAGTAAACAAAAATTCACCATTATTTTTCCAGACTACCGAATGTAAACAGAATTCATGTGTTTTAGAAAGGAAGGAGGCATCTCTATACCCGACAGTAAGCAGGCAGATCAATTCACATACATAGGTAGTATTGTCTCATCAACAGAAAGCGATCACCATGATTTTTCCAGACTACCGAATGTAAACAGATTTCATGTGTTTTAAAAAAGAAAAATGCATCTCTATACTCGACAGTAAGCCCCTAAAGAAGGTAGATCAATTCACATACCTAGGTAGTAATGTCTCATCAACAGAAAGCGATGTTAATGAACGCATAGGGAAGGCATGGACCGCTATAAACAGATTATCAGTCATATGGAAATCCACTGACAAGTTTAAGCGACAATTCTTCCAAGCCGTAGCTGTATCAGTGCTACTGTATGGCTGCACCATTGGATTCTAATAAAACGCCTAGAGAATAAGCTCGTCGATAGCTACACAAGAAAAGCAAAGTTAACACATCATTATCTGGTCACGCTGATAGCACGGATACCTATGACTCTCTCTCTCTCTCTCCCATTCTCTATCTTTCTCTCTGTCTATGTCTCTTTCTCTCTCGCCAACCTGCCTTGGTGTTGAGGAAGACACGTGACGGCCCAGTCTATGTGAAAGTAAAAACCGTTTTTTTTTTAATATAATGTTACAAACTGCACTTGGTGTGCGCTTAAGAATCCGCTTTTCGACGAACTCTTTCTTTCTTTAAGCTTTTCTATGTATTATTTCTGTCTTGTCATTTATTTAATTTCGAGAGATAATAACCTCCCGTGTCTAGGTGACATAGCGAGCAGAAGTATAAAAGTGGAAGCCCCAAAATCAAAGGTCCTTTTTTTTTTTACTTTCTATCCCCGAGTTACATGGCTCAAATCCCCTATCATTCTGTGTCGCATAGCACATAAGAACAAGCCAAAACATACTATTTCTCTGAATGTTTGAGACGAGGCTTGACAATTAGTATTATCTGCGTTATTCGGACTATTGTCCTCATCTTTATTGTTATTTGTACAACGTTTCGGCCGATAGACCATCCGACATTCTTCAGGTATTTCTTGTCGGACTCGGGAACCTTCTCTGACTAGGCCATGTGTTCATTTTGACATATAGCCTAGTCGATAAGGTAGTTAGGTTAAGGCAGTTCTAAGTGACAGTTATCTCTTGATTCCGGGTTCAATCCTGAGTAGCGGCAGTAACATAGAAAAATAATTAACACAACTCCTACCCCAGCTATGGTTAGCGTAATGAGAACAGGATACCCCATGGAATAAATAAAGGTTTAGGTTCAAAGTTCCGTGATAGCTCCCGATTACGACAAGAAAGATTCAGAGTCCGAAAAGAAGGTTCCCGAGTCCGACAAGAAATACCTGAAGAAGGCCGGAGGGCACATCGGCCGAATCTTTGTACAGATAACAATTAAGATTAGGATAATAGTCCGAAATGATGCTGATAATAGGTTGAGCTGGTTAAAAATAATAATTCGAGTAACGTCACTGTTTATTTACAAGTATGATAATCGGAGTAACTTTTGCCTATTATAGGTCTAAATTGTCAGGAAACAATGCTTTATGTGATTCTATTTTCAGAGAAATAAAATGAAAGAACACAGAATTCTCAGTGAACGAAAATGAACTTATAGCCAACGTATGTCATTATTTTGCGGATGTATAAAGATAGCAAAAAAGGTTAGAAATGCGCTGATAACACAAATCACGACATAAAAATCAGTCTGAATTTCCAATCAATTTTCTTCAGCCTATATCTTGTAAATTTGAGCAGAGAAATTTTCCACAAAGTAATTTATTTCTCAAATGAAGAAAATTGATCCGAGGTGGTCAGTTAATGACACCAACGACTGAGCCGAAAGTTGGAAATCGAAAAAAAAAAAAAAAAAAAAAAAAAAAAGGAAGAAGAAATTGACAATTCCATCGGAGAACAATTC
>CM042164.1:85252494-85262494 GCA_023376005.1 Doryteuthis pealeii | reverse complement strand
AAATCAGTGAGTATATTAATAATAAGATAGATCTAATATCATACAACGTAAATTTCAGATTAAAAAAATCAGCTGATCTAAGTAAAAAAGTAAAATCATTGAGGCGGCCTAATGTCGGTATCAGCCAGACAGCGAGGGAGTCTATCCGCTTTTCACTAGGGCTAGACCAAGAAGATCATTTTAGCGTCTGACGTGGAGTGCCACACCTAACATCAGCTCCTCACTTTACCACACAGATCCCTGTGCTAATCATACGCTGAGTTGGCGAGGGCCGGTATCGAACCAGTAACCGTGTGCTTTCTAACCGAACGTTCTACCGAGTGAGCTAAACCGGCTCTAAGCCAGCTGATCTAATCTCTTAAAAAATGCTAATTTTTACGTTTCACTATCGGGATTAAAACTTTATATTTTTCTCTTTTTATTTTCAAAATAGAATAAATCTTATTATAATGGAGATTGGGTGTTTGTCTGTAACCGAAACTATGTCCCTACTCAAGTCTCAATTCCCCATTTCAATGGTTCTCAACCTTCTTTTACCTATGGTCAATTTTAAACCTATTCTACTCTGGTGGACCCCAAAGCCATTCGTTGTTTAAAAATCCCATTGTATTTTTATAGTTAAATACATTTTACTTACCTGGGTCCCAAAAATTCTATATGGTCCCCGGGGGTCCATATGGATCCTCTGCTCTAGATCAATGGTTTTGTGGACCCCCCATAGCCATTCGTTGTTTAAAAATCCCATTGTATTTTTATAGTTAAATACATTTTACTTACCTGGGTCCCAAAAATTCTATATGGTCCCCGATGGTCCATATGGACCCAGTTGAGAACCTCTGCTCTAGATCAATGGTTTTGTGGACCCCCATAGCCATTCGTTGTTTAAAAATCCCATTATATTTTTATAGTTAAATACATTTTACTTGCCTGGGTCCCAAAAATTCTATATGGTCCTCGGGGGTCCATATAGACCCGGTTGAGAACCACTGCTCTAGATCAATGGTTTTGTGGACCCCCATAGCCATTCGTTGTTTAAAAATCCCATTGTATTTTTATAGTTAAATACATTTTACTTACCTGGGTCCCAAATATTCTATATGGTCCCGGGGGTCCATATAGACCCCAGTTGAGAACCTCTGCTCTAGATCAATGGTTTTGTGGACCCCCATAGCCATTCGTTGTTTAAAAATCCCATTGTATTTTTATAGTTAAATATATTTTATTTACCTGGGTCCCAAAATTCTATATGGTCCCCGGGGGTCCATATAGACCCCGGTTGAAAACCACTGCCTATTTAGACTGGAGAGATGGAAAGATAAGCTTCAGTTGTCCTATTTTTCAATTATTCCCCCTCTCTGTTTCAAATCTTTTTATCTGCATTCTTATTTAGTTACATTAGTCTTTCTAATTTGATATGATATTTTATTACATTAAAACTTAAATACTTATACCTGCAGGGCGCATCTATTTGCTCGTCTAAATAATAAATCTTCTTCGTTTTATAATTCTGGCTGGAAAACAGATTCGGTGAAAAGAAAGGCGTCGGTTTCTTGTTGCATTTTTGAAGAAAGAAATCTTGTGTGTTTTTTTTCAACTTTTGATTTTGTCGCTGCCTCATTGGTTACGTGGAGTGTGTAGATCAAGGATATCGGTTCGATTCTTTTGTGTTCTACTTTGTCTTGGGGGCTTTTTCATTGTTTTCATGTCGACTGTACCGGGTCACATGACCGAGTGTAGAATGACAGCCATTATGAGAAGATCAGTCACAAAGAAGATTGATAATGATGCGGGGAGGGGTGTGTGTCGGGGGAAGAATGGAAGGGGGGGAAGGGGGGAGATAAAGAGGGATAAAGAGTTGGATTAGAGAGGGGGAGAAAAAGAAACGAAGGGGGGAAATAATGGAAAAGTGTGGGAAAAGGAATAGGAATAGGAAATGAATTAGAAAACAAAAAAGAGAGTTGTTGAAAGATTTTTCTAAAAGAATGAATAAAGAGTAGAAATGGCCCAAGAAGAAGAAAAGAAGAAGAAGAAGAAGAATAAGAAGAAGAAGCAGAAGGAGTATGAAAGAAGAAGAAGAAGAAGAAGAAGAAGAAGAAGAGAAGAAGAAGAAGAAGAAGAAGAGGAAGAAGAAAGAAGAAGGAGTATGAGAAGAAGAGTAAAGAAGAAGAAGAAGAAGTAGAAGAATAAGAAGAAGAAGAAGAAGAAGAAGAAGAAGAAGAAGAAGAAGAAGAAGAAGAAGAGACGAATGATAATAATAATAAGAAAGAGTATGAGAAGAAGAAGAAGAAGAAAAAGAAGAAGAAGAAGAAAAAGAAGAAGGAGTATGAAGAAGAAGAAGAAGAAGAAGAAGAAGAAGAAGAAGAAGAAGAAGAAGAAGAAGAAGAAGAAGAAGAAGAAGAAAAAGAAGAGAAGAAAAGAAGAAGAAGAAGAAGAAGAAGAAGAAGAAGAAGAAGAAGAAAGAAGAAGAATGAGTATGAAGAAGATGAAGAAGAAGGATGAAGAATGATAATAATAATAAGAAGGAGTGAAGAAGAAGAAGAAGAAGAAGAAGAAGAAGAAGAAGAAGAAGAAGAAGAAGAAGAAGAAGAAGCGAAGGATGAAAGAGAATGGAAGAGAAGTGAAGAAAGGAGAGACAGATTGATTAGATTCTAGATCAGTGTAAAAAAAAGAAGAGGAAATAGTGGAAGAGGGGTGGAATATAAGGATGGGAAAATCTGAAGAGTGGGTGTTCGTGTTGCAAGAAGAAGAGAGAAAGAAGAAGAGAAGAAAAGTCTAAAGAAGGAAGAGGTGAATAGAAGAAGAAGAAGAAGAAGAAGATTAGTTTCATTATTTTGTCTTACTGTATATCAACACTTTTCGCGTAATTTAATTCTGAATCAATTAGTTTTTGATAAAGAAAGAGCCAGATTGCTTATAGTATCTGCTGTTGCTTGAATAGTCACCAAAGAAAGTAGTGAACAGGCTATTGCGTGCTCAACTTCGGTGGTATAACGGGAACCGATGCTTTCCGCCGAGTGAAAATGAAAGAAAGCGAAAAGATAGACAAATACATAGACCTTGCCAGAGAACTGAGGAAACTGTGGAACATGAAGGTGTCCATTGGCATCAATTGTAATTGGTGCCGATGGAACGATCCCCAAATCTTTGCAAAAGAATTTGGGTGAACTGGAAATCAAAAGAAGAATCGAGACCATCCAAACTACAGCACTGTTGGGATCGGCTAGAATACTCAGAAGAGTCCTGGAGACCTGAGGAGACTTGCTGTCACATAGTCTGCAGTGAACCACCGGCAACGGCAGGTGTAAAAAACTACTACTACTACTACTACTAATAATAATAATAATAATAATAAGAAGAAGAAGAAGAAGAAGAAGAAAAGAAGAAGAAGAAGAAAACAGAAGATATCAACTCCATTGCAATCTATTAAACTGCACTGAAGAAGGCCCGAGGGCACATCGGCCGAAACGGTGTACATATAACAAGAAAGATGAGGACAATATTCCGAACAATCCAAATAATACTAATATATATATATATATATATATATATATATATATTCAGTGGATTTAACCCTGAAGATCCTAATGGTGAAACTCGAGTGGGTTATCACTTGTACCTATATTGTAATATATATATATATATATATATATATATATATAATATATTGGTATAAATACGAGTGTAAGAGGTTTCTATGATTTTACTTTTAAAATTTTACCATCAGTCAATGTCATATATACTGAAAAAAAAAAAACGAAAAAAAACAACTTTTCTTTTTAAAAAGTGGGTCATTTTTGTTTAGCAAAAACGGTAGCTAGCCTAGAAAAAATCAGTCCACTTTCTGATTTAGCGCCCTCAAATTAGCTAAAAAGATGTTTGGTATCTCGGTATTATTTCAATTCTTTTTTGTTAACCAGTGTAATAGATTATAGACGACAGAATTATTAACATCATCTCGAATCCTGAGAAATGTGTTGGAATATTAAAACTTATTGTCACTTCAGTGAACTCCCTTATTGTCGTGTCCAGTGAATGGAGACCAATAAATATAACAAAGCAAGAAGCATAACAATGAGATACTGGCAAATTCTTTGAATTGGAGGAGACAAGTTAAGAAACCGAAATATAAGGAATCGTCCTAATAATTCAGGATAACAAAACTGCTTCAAAGAGCCAATGAAAGCGAAACAACAATTCGGGTATTTGGGAAGTGTGATTCTGATTTCCAACCCGCCCATATCCCAACTCACAATATTGTCGACTTTCATTCTTTACACTATAAACATTGTTTATGTCTGCTATCAAAAATATTGTCCTTTATGACACATTGTTGGAGAAAAATATAACAAGTATGGTGGTCATTATTATTCGCCTAATTATAAAGTCTAGCAATTCTGAATTGGTTGATTTTATACAATGGCTGGATGGAAAACGTTTTGCCGTTAACGGCTTGGATACAACAAATAAATACGTGTGCTATTTTTTCTTCTATTGCGTGTGTGGTGTGTGGTGCGTGGTGTGTGTGTGTGAGTGAGTGTGTGTGTGTGTGTGTGTGTGTGTGTGCATTCATAGGTGTGATAGTGTAGATGTTGTGTGAATTTGTGTCGGTTCGAATATATGCGAATGTGTGTGTCCATATGCAGATATGTGAGAGTGTATGTGTGATTAAATGCAAATTCGTTTGTCGAGGCGAATTTCTACGTACGTGTATGTATCTAATCATCTCTTTCGCCACTTACTTATTTGTTTAAATCTGGTTTGAATTCTGGGTTTCCTTTCTACGTATGTTCCCTTGCTCTATATATGATTAATTGCTGTATATAATTAATTCATCAATGATCTTACATTGAGCTCTCTTAGGGATTTGAAATAATCCTTGTTTAATCTATAAGTGTGCATCAACATGAGCATGCATTGTGGACATATGGAGGATATAGATGATCCCAAATAGAATCATCCCCATTTTACTGTTTATTGGATATTTTTATCATATGTAATCTTCATCAGGACATATATATATATTCAATATATAATTAGAAATTGAATTAAAAAAAAATATCGACTAAGTTTTTACATTTGTAAGGTTCAAGATTATATATATATTATAACTGGTTGAAACAACAACTCCGACACGAGAGTTGAACATAACCAGATGGACTTTAATAAAAGCACATGGAGAGACATTTATGACATGAAGTACATATACATGAAACAAGATACATGGTGGATAATATACGTACATAGAAAAGAGATAAGATACAAAAGAGTTACATAGAAGATATGTTTAGTTATGGAGAGTCCATAGACTAAGATCACTTACTAGTGTTTGTAATGGGGGCCGAAGCCCCCACACGCGAAGGTGTAGACATAAATGTCTAACCCATTGTAGTCACGTCCCGAGAAGCAAGAGAGAGAGAGAGAGAGAGAGAGAGAGAGAGAGAGAGAGAGAGAGAGAGAGAGAGAGAGTTTGAAACTGGCGCTTAAATACAACAGACCCCTGGTTGTCAACCGGGAACCCAGAGGGAAGATAACTCTTCCAGATCAAAGGAAAGACAATCCAACAAATCTATTAATGTAGGTCTCAATTTGTCTGTAACCATTACTGCTTACGTCACATTACCAAAAATCGTCATGAGAATATATACACTTAAAACTTGAGCTCGTAACCTCAGACGATTCATTGTTTTTTTTTAAACAAGTTTTAATTAATACATGCCCTATTTATATATTTATAAATAGTTTGTTTTATTTTAATATATACCTAAAGTTATCAGAACTAATTTTCCTTTTCAAATTGTTTTTTTTTACTCCTTTAATAAAGGCTAAAGTCCAGTCCGCTCTACTATCAACGCATAACCTGGTTGGTTGGTTGGTTGGTTGGAGTTTATGGCATGTCAACCCTTGTTGGGTTATTTCATGCCGAAGTTGTTTGATTTTATTCATTCTTGATGTGTATTCAATTGTTTTTATTTAATTGTAAACACATTTTAAAACTAATTTCTTTATTTTGATATAGATGGAACCCTAGCAGTTGTATTAACTGCTAGAGTTCGATCTATATTACAGTGGACCTGGGAGTAATGGCAATGAAGGAGTACTTCAGACTATCCAGAGCTTTAGAAATCGAACTTCACCATTAGACCTAGTTCAAAGTCATACCTAAGACACCAAGACCCTCGGCACACGTAAGATAAAAAGGGTCGGGGTTGGCCTTCAGGGTAATGGGGTTGGGACAATCATATAGGTGTCAGGGCTTTACGTTATCAGCCAATTGATCGGATGGGGACTGTCCGGACACGGTCTAGCCTAGGTAAAGACCAAAGTGGAGTGTTGCATGTCATAGACTTCTCAGCCACAAAGATTCCATCCTTAAGCATCACGGGTCGTCACCCATGACCAAACAGGTGGTCCCATCGGGAGTATTTTACCCATTTGTAGAGGTGCAGTCGAAGAATTCTACAGCCACCGCCTAATAGCACATCTATGATGAAAAGGGTTGGATGTTTGCCATCAGAGCAATACTGTCGGTACAATCATATAGGTGCTAGGGCCTGGCATGACCAGCCGATTGATCAACCATCCCACTTGCCTAAATAAGGTCCAAAGTGGAGTGTTGCATGTCATGGAATGTTCAGCAACCAGGAGTCAGTCCTTATGCATCACGGATCACCATCCACGGCCAACAGACGAATTAAGGGTATTTTACCCCCCTGCAGTTGGGTAATTATACTGCCCTAAGCGACAGAGCGGATGGTGTTTTGTCACAACTATATCTACATCCTTGGCAAAGGTATGAATCCATATATTCCCCCTCCATCTATGGGTAAAATAGTAGGGCAGACTCGGCTCTTTAACCTTGGATATGTAACCAGTCAAGGAGAAGAAAAACTCTGAATTTGAAAAACCTGAGGAAGGAATTAAAAAAATACATACCTTTTTTTTTCTTAAAAATACAAAATTTTCGTTTTTGTTTACATTGGCACAAGTATTGTTATAACGCAGACTATGTGTTTGTCTGTCTGTTACCGAAACTACGTCACATCCAACGTCACAATTCCCTTGGTTATTTACGCTATATTCTCAATGGTTATTAAATAATCATTATTTAATCTGAATTAGCATCTAATTTATTAACAATGTCTCTATCAAAGTGTAGCTAAGATAGATTTGCCTCAAAACAGCCCATGTTATTAAGGTATTTGCCTCTCATCCCACTTATGAGGGCGTGAACAAGGACATTTTTTGTGGGCCCACCCACAAACCAAAGCTCATGGGTGGTAGACACAAAAATGCGTCGATCCCGTCGCATTGATTGGGTTTGTGGCATTCCCTGCGCACCAATTCTTTCCTACCGACTGACCCCGAAAGTACGGATGGTCCAACACAAGCCTTCGCCTATAAACAAAACACTGGTAGATTGTTCATTTGGATGAACCTTTATGCGTCGAAATCGACGAGAGACTCCATTTTATCTAGATCCGTAGATATTCCTTTCGAAAGATTTGAAACCGTTCGATCATGTTAATCTAATTAGACAACACATGTTTCAAACAAGTCAAATCTGTGCGCTTATCTAAATGAGGCGCGTCTAATACACCCAGCTGTTTTTTGTTTAAGATAAGCTAAATTGATTAATAATCTTTAATGTTCAACGCAAATAATCTCATCCCTCTCAAACGTTATCATTGATGTCAATCTTTATAATATATTAGTGAGTGTCAGAAAACTTGAATATGAGGGGCATCGTCCACTGTGAGTTCTTGCCACATGGACAGACGATCAACCAGTATGTCTACAAAGAGATACTGTGGCGTTTGCTTCGTTCAGTGCGCGAGAAGAGGCGAGAGATGTGGCAGGACAAGTTGTGGGTGCTTCACAATGACAACGCACCTGCCCACACTACCCTGAGTATCTGAGAGTTCCTGACCAGAAGAACATCATTATGCTGGAGCAATCTCCCTACTCGCCTGACCTGGCTGCATGTGATTTTTTCCTCTTCCCAAGCTAAAGAGGGTCAAGAAGGGAAAACGTTTTGACGATGTGCACGACGATCAAAAGGATGTGACGACCGAGCTACGAGGAATCCTGGAAGAATCCTTCCAGGAGTGCATGCAAGCGTGACAGAGAAGGATGGGAAAGTGCATTAGAATGTTTTAATAATTATATATTGAAAAAATTCTCATTATAATATACTAGCAATATATGCACCTAAGTATTTAGTTTTAATGTAATGAAATATCGTATTAAATTAGAAACGCTAATGAACTAAATATGCAGATATTTGATATAATCGATAGAACAACTGAAACTTACTCTTCTATCACTCTCGTCTTCATTGTTATTTTTTCTAATTTAATATTTAGTTAAAGTTTAGGAAGTAAAGAATAAAAGTATTATCTTTTCTTGTTAATGGATTTCATCTTATATTCATTAAAATAAAACCAAACAGTTAGAAATCAATAATACTAAGCATATATTTATTAAAATCACATTTTTAATATCAATATGCAAATTAGGCTACACTGTAATATATATAAAACAATTGCATGTTATTAGTATGTAGATATGGTTAACAGTAAAAATAATGTAAAACATTTTATTAATAATTGAGGTTTAATAAAATAAAATCATGTAGAATGTGACGTCAATTACTAAGGGAATTGTGATTTAGTTTCGGTTACAGACAGAAAAACACACAATCTCTATTATAATAAGATATATATATATATATATCTTCATTATCTTTCACCCTCTCTCTGTATATATCTATATACATAAAGGGAAGTTTGGGATATACGTGTCGACGTATAACTCCGAAAGGAGACGTCATTCAGATTAGAAATCTTGCATACACCTTAATATTCTTTTAACTACGAAACACACCAAATTTGGTTATTGATTTTTACTGATTAAGAGATATAATTAATTAAATAATCCAAAAGCAACCGATATGCGAAACTGGCTGAATACTAGTTGGTGTTAAAGTGTTAAATTTCATTTTAAATTGACAAAGGATGGTCGAACTACCGAAATATAGAATGAAATAAAATGAAACTTAAGACTTAAACACCAACTGAATTTCTTATTAATTTCACAACCGATTTATTTCGTTCCCAAAAACAAATAATAGATATTATAGGTATGTATAAAATACATATAAACAAATATGATATATTCACCCTGAACTAGACATATATATCTTATTATAATGGAGATTGTGTGTTTTTCTGTTTGTAACCGAAACTATATTCCTACTCAAGTCACAATTCTCTTAGTTATTGACATCACATTCTCCATGATTTTATTTTTATTTAACCTAAATTATAAATAAAATTATCTTACATTATTAATACTGTTAACTATGTCTACATACTAATAACATGCAATTATATTTATATATACAACAAAATAGCGATTTACAGTGTGAACGGGAAGGCTAATTTGCATATTAATATTAAAAAATCGAATTTAATAAATATGTGCTTAGTATTATTGATTTCTGTTTGGTTTTATTTTAATGAATATAAGTAAAAAATCTCTTCAATGAATCTTAAATGAAATCCATTAACAAGAAAAGATAACTGTCATTTTATTCTTTACTTCCTCTTTTAACTAAATACTTAAATTAGAAAAAATAACAATGAAAGACGAGAGTGATGGAAGAGTAAGTTTCAGTTGTTCTATTTTTTCGATTATACTCTCTCTGTTTCAGATATTTTTATCTGCATTCTTATTTAGTTTCATTAGCCTTTCTAATTTAATACAATATTTTATTACATTAAAACTTAAATACTTGCACCCGGAGGGTGCATATATTTGCTAGTATATATATATATATATATATATATATATAGGGCGAAAACAAGAAAAAAATTAAACATAAGACATAGGCTAACAATAAATGTCCGGACAATTCTCGATCTTGAGGGATCGGGAAACCCCAAACACCGAATGACGAACACCGAATGACGAACGTGGCATGGGGGAGACATGGGGTAGA
>CM042164.1:85209994-85244994 GCA_023376005.1 Doryteuthis pealeii | reverse complement strand
TTAGTATACATCGCCGAAGAGACTTAATAAAGTCGAAACAGTCTGTACGGTGTTCTGCATAGCGAGCCATCCTTTGCCGGGATTCACTTGTCAAGATTATTTTCTATAATTATCGAATTTTATGCGATACATGCATTTATAATTGCCTTCAAGCAAAATATAAATAATATAATAATAATAATAATAATAATATATATATAATATATATATATATATATATATATATATATATATACTTTGGTGCAGTACCAAGTTTCTTGGTACAAGTGATTCTAGGCTGGTCCTATTCTCTACCAGTAGTTTGTTGTAGAGTTCAGGTTCCGTATGAGAGCTCAATGTTTAATTATTGTAAACAGGTAATACGAACACCCCTGGAGGCGGGGGAAATGTATGAATATAAGATGAGTTTGGCCATGTGCCTGTCTAAATAAAAGATATCAGTGGTCTGAAGAAGCTCGTGGGCATACTCACGAGTAGAAATGGTCCATAACCACGATATCCATGGTATTTAAGGCCTTTTTATTCACACACACACACACACACACACACACAGATATATATATATATATATATATATATATATATATATATATATATATATATATGAGAAGTAAACAAACAAACAATGTGTTTTGATATGGCTTTTTTAGCCGACAATTTTTGGGAGAATATGTGCTTAATTGAAGTCGTACCTAATTTTGAAAATTACTTAATTCATAATTAATGAATTAGGCGGGCATACCTATTCAAATATAAGGCTAAACAAATCGAGAAAAATCAATCTGTATGTACATTTTAGCCTATTAGGCCTCATCATCAGAGCTATAGACAGGAAGTCTGCTTTGTGTGTGATTCGAACCCTGACTGTCAAGCTGACAGGCGAGGATTCTAACCATTACATCAGCTGGTTTTTACCAGATTTTTCGTTTGTTTTGAACTCAGTTATATTTCACTGATGGTGACCTTGCTCCACGACAGTATGAGAAGTAAACTAACAATATATATATATACATTATTATTATTATTATTATTATTATTATATGCTCCCGTAACCTGGTAGAGCTCTTTAGGAGCAACTTTAATAAACTTTCACCGCCAGCATAACGCAATGATCATCTTTTTACAGATTCGATCTCTATAGTGATTGTAAATTATATACACAGATGTATGTATTTAAAACAGTTAAAACACCGCTCCTTAAAACAGCAGCTGGCAATAACATATATATATATATATATATATATATATATATATAAGATTTTTGGATGTTTGTTTGTTTATAGAAGCACCGTTGAATAAATTATTATTTATATTTTTGCTTGAAGGCAATTATAATGCATGTATCGTATAAAATTCGATAATTATAGAAAATAATCTTGACAAGTAAATCCCGCAAAGGATGGCTCGCCATGCAGAACACCGTACAGACTGTTTCGACTTTATTAAGTCTCTTCAGCGATGTATACTAACGACTCCCCTCCGACAGGAATCGAAACCGGGACTTCACAGGCATAGTCAGAGACCATATCCGTTCGGCCGCCGGTACATAGCGAACAATCCCTGCGAAATTACCCTTGTCAATGAAACTACTACACGCCTCTACCATAGCAGGTAAGTGGACGTTTATTGTGTAGTAAACAAACTCGGCCGTAAGCTCTTCGGCGAAGTGAATAAGATTTTTGGATGTTTGATATATATATATATATATATATATATATATATATATATATAAGTACGGAATTATTCGTATATTCATCAATTTTTAATATTTTTATGCATTTCTCTGAATCTAATATCCACAAGACTAACCAGTTTGTAAATATAAAACTCAATATTTATAACAATCATTTGTGGGTGTGTGTGTCTATAGCAATTGCGAAACAATCCATAGATAACTTGTAAGAGAGAGAGAGAGAGAGAGAGAGAGAGAGAGAGAGACAGAGACAGAGACAGAGACAGAGAGAGAGACAGAGAGAGAGAGAGAGAGAGAGAGAAGAGAGGAGAGAAGAGAAAGAGTGTGAAAGAGAGATTGACAAAGAGAGAGGGGTATTTGCCTCATACCTCACTTGTATAGGCTGGGCACAAGGCCTCGTTTTAACGTGGGTCCACCCACAAGCCGAAGTTCATGGGTGGGAAAGAACAAAAATTGCGTCGATCCCTTCGGCATTCCCCCTCAAGGGGGCGTCTCAGGCACTGTGCAATAAACCCAGCCCTGCCCCTTTAAATCAAGGGGACAGGTATTGCCAAAGATTGTCAAAGAGAGAGGGAGTGAGGGAGAGGGAAAGATAGATAGAGACAGATAGATGGTAGAAGAAGGAGAATATGAAGGAATTAAAACTTAGATAACCTCTAAGAGGACTGTCCCTGATGTCACACCTCCAAATTCTTTAAAAGTTTTCCAAAGAAATTCACTGAAGAAAGATCTAAAAGAAATGAAATGTTAAAGATGCCATCTTTTTGATAGGAGGTAAATGACCGAAAAGAAAATTGAATTGAATCCGTATTTGTAAAAGTTACTTTATACGAGTCAACAAATTCAGATTAAAACATTTGTGACTTCTCTCGAAAGAAATGTTCATTCTTCTTTCTTTCTTTTATATTTTTGCCTTTGTACGTCTTTAAATTCTCCCCCAATTTCTCACCTCTGTAGTCTTTTGTGTCTCTAAAAAGAATGTCCGTGACTTCCAGTGACTTTTTTGTGGGTAGGAATGTGTACGTATCTTTCAATAGATATTGATTTGAAAGAATTGTCACTTTTCGGGACAATATCAAGACTTGGTGTATTGTAGAGAATGTATTCACCCAAATTCTTTGCCAGAGTGCAGGACTTCTCTGTTGGTTGGGGGTGTAGAATACACCGACTGTACCTCTGCAAAATAATTAAGTCCCCCAATGGAGCCAAATGTTAGCCGTGAGAAGCGACCTCTGATTCTTATGGCTGAGCAGTCCATCACTGGCAACACCCCACTTTGGCCCATACTTAGGCTAGATGCCCCCTCCCTACAATCAATCGGTTGGTCACATCAAGTCATTGTCTCAATAAGATTCTCTTGACTCTAATGCCTTAAAGGCTGTAGGGGATTATCTTCCTTTTGCCGGAAGAGTTGTCTTCTCGCTGCGTTGCTGTTTGTTCCCATTAGGGGGACCTCTGGTAGTTAAGCGCGTTCATTGCAACTTGTCTTTCTCTTTTAGCTGGACGCTTCTCAACGAACGGTTATGGGCTAGAGTCTATCTAACCCCTTCTCGGTGGCCCCCCTTACATTACTGTAAGTCCTTTATACAGCATGGACTATCCTTTAGTTCCATGTCTGTAACATTTATATGTTAGGTACATTTGGGTATCTTGTTTATACCTAAATATTGTATATGTATTTACATGTTCTATTCTCCTGTACATTATGTATATTATCGTTTCCATGTGCTGTTATATATATTAAATGTTTTGTCTCACAACGTGTCGGAATTGTATGTTATTCAATTATCAACTTTGAATCTTACAAGGCAAACCCCCAATCCTTTTTATATGTGTTATAGAAGGTGGTAGCTGAGGATTTTAGAGTCCGTTAAACTGCAGTGAAGCTCCAATTCTCTGGATCTCTTGGATCTTTGTTTTGGTGGTGACACAGGAGAGAAAGATCCTCTTATGCTGACTGTTGAAGAAACTGTGAGGGATGTTGATCTGGCCGTTCTACGACAGGGCGTCAAACTCAGCGAACGATTTCAGAGTGCCAGTATTAATTATCGCATTGTTGTTAATGGTAAGTAAAAGCTTGTCACCTTTTTTTTTATTCATCAACTGTCTTAAAATATTTGGAGATTGTACGGTAAATACGGTACAATGATGTTGAATTCAGGGTTGGTGAAATTCAAATCTGAGCCGTTGGGTGGCGACGATGATGAAATAAACCCGAAACAGAAAAGGTATGACCCCCGAGGGACTTAATTCTTAAAAGAGAAAATGTCGTATAATACCTAATAAGGAGAATGGAATCGTCTTTTTTTACTATACATAAAGTCTGGCGAAACCTCAGAAGAGAGAACAACGAGATCTCACGGGACTTATTAATTCGACCTAAGAATGTTTAATTACACTGTTCACTTGTGTTTTGCTTAGTAAACCTTTTTCCTTATCTTTAATACCCGTTGTATTTTCCTTATACTTTCACTGTTAACTCTGATATTCATCGCCATTACTCTCAGATACACTTTGACCCTGACGGTTAGTACTTGTTTGTCTCCCATCTATGGTTAAATTGATCAAAAAATAAGTTTAGAAAAAAATGTTTAAAAATTTGAATACCCAACAAAAATGAATAAAACAAAACGTCTTTGGCATGAAATAACCCAACAAGGGTTGACAAGCCTTAAAATGCAAGCAACCAAGCAACCAACTAGAGTGCAGGATTTGACACAAGGTCACTTTCTAAAATGGAGTACAGCTGATTTGAATTTCGTGTTTTCCCTCTAGACCACAACACCATATTTGATAGGTTCCATTAAAATTTTATTATTCAACGAGTTAATCCACCAGAAATATCATAATTCTAAATCTACTGAGATTAGATTTCGATCTCCCTGGTAAGTTAAATCGACAATTCTTCCAAGCTGTAGTTGTATCAGTGCTACTGTACAGTCGCACCATTTGGACCCTAACGAAACAACTAGAGAATAAGCCAAATTGGAGTTTCATAAGAATTTGTGGTTGATTTTGTGTGGGCAATGTCAGATATTCTCCAGTCTTCAGAAACCGTATCATACAGGTCAGATTAATTTGGCACTTGTACTTTGGTGCAATGATGGAAATATTGCCACTGAATTGGAATCTCCTCTAGACCAAACTTGGTCCCCCCCCCTATTTTTGTAGCTTTCTATCAGAAGCCAAGAATACAACTGAAGTAGACAAACAGATAATGATTTTGGCTAGAAATTTGGATTTCCAATGGCGGGGGACTGAATTTTTCTGTCGCCATAAAGTAAAAAAAAGGTTAAGTCGTCGGAGTGGCCTAAAGTCGGTATCAGCCATACTAGCGGTAGGCCAAGGAGATTATTTGGACATCTGAGGTGGAGCGCCACACCTACCATCACTGAACACATCCATGGGCTACTCATAACTCTGAGTTGACGAGGCCCGGTATCGAACTAGGTACCTTGTGGTTTCTAGCCGAACGCTCTACCGACTGAGCTAATGTCTGGTTATTTAACAAAATTGCTGATTAAAATGGCCTTTTTTGTTTGTTTATTTCAAGACAGAAGGAAAAAGATTTAGTGTATCTATTACTCTCTGATTATAAATCAAACTTTTTCTTCCATTAACATACCTCCTTCGCCAACCCTTCAGATCGCTGAATACATTATACGCCTGATTCTCTGATTTAAAATTCAACTTTTTTCCATTCACATATTTTCTTCTGTATTTTCTCCCCTACTGAATACATTACACTAGAACGAACTCATAAGTGACGTTCTCCTGCGGAAACCTGCACATGAGCACACCAGTGTGGTCAGTGCAGCAAGGACCTACATTGATCAGCTCTGTGCGGATTCTGGATGCTGCACAGAGGAATTCTAAGGGGAGACGCTTGGCAAGATAGTCTCGTGGATATCGTTGCTACCATCGCGACCTGATGTTGATGATGCTGCTGCTGCTGATGATGATGATGATGATCTCAACTGCCGTTCGTCGGATTAATTTCACACTTTTAATGCCTTTCTCGTCGCCTGTGACTCAACGCAACATATGCAAATTGAAATGATCAACAAATGGATCTTAATTCTTCAAAATCCAGTCACCCGCCATTGGAAATCCAATTTTCAAGCCAAAATCATCCACAAATTGAACCACTTCGAACTACTATTGGACAAATAGGCAGACATGTCACCATTTTTACTTTATATTATCATTGAAATTCTCTTTCGCTTGAGGCAATCATCGTTTATTAATACCCCACCCCCACCCGCGTCATTAAAGTGTCCCCCATTAAATCCACACCCAGAGGCTGGATGTTAGAATGATTTCATCAGTGGCGAATCGAGAAATAGTGAATGGCTCATTGATAAAATGAACGGGACAAAACGAATTACATCGTGACTTGATTAAAAGTCATACCCGCCTCCATTAATCGGCGGGAAAAAAACGTCTTTTCTGCCAGTAAATGTCGACAAGAAGCAGAATTGAATCAGTTTAACCCTTTCCCCCCGTTGGAAAAAATGTCAAATTAATGGGCATCTTAGGCTAATTAAGCCCTTTCAAATATTCACGCTTAAAGGCTTTTCAATATGAACAGCATTGATTGTCTGGGAGGTTTATTTTTCGTTTTTTTTAGACCTTTTATTGAATCGGGAAATTCTGAAAACGAGGAAAATCTCTTCGATGATTAATTAAATGTTCAAATAATTAATCAATTAGTTTTTACTTTGTGTTCAAGTTTATTGAACAGCAGAATTCATAATAAGAATAAAAGCAAAGAAAAATGTTGCCAATTTTATGTAAGACTTTTCCAATGTCTCTTTTAATGTTCCCTAATGCAAATGAGGAAGCTATTTCGAAATGCACAATATTCATTAAAAATCCAAGATTATAAAACCGTGATCAAACATAACGAATCCTGACCTACAATTCCCACTAGATCACCGGAGTTAATTGCATTTTTCTTTTATAACATGTGGGGAAGTTATATTAACGTTGGAAGGTTTAAAGTAACCTCCCAACGTGGGTACATGAGTATACATAAAACATTCCGACAAAGGTGTGAACACGATAACATATTTATTCCGTAAGTGACGGAGATACACATACATGACAAAGATATACAAAACAGATACATAAACGTATTATGAGGAAATAGGGAATGTCACTTACTGGTAGCTGGTTTGAGAAGAAAGCCCCTCACATAAAGTGGTTAGAGGCGACAGGTGCCTAGACTATGTTAACTCGTTGACAGTCTGAGTGAAAAGAGACAGGAAATCGTAGTTCCCGCTTGTGACCAAAAACCAACGCCACATATCGATAAAAATAGCTGTTTTAACCTAATTTGGGGGTGCTGAATTCAGATTGGAAATCCGCTTTTACTCATCACCTCTAGTTTTTTTAGATATGCATACTGTACATTTTGTACACATACTGTACATAAAGACGTATATGCATTCAGGGTTAATTTCTAATATTGTGTAACTTATGTCTTCTTTTTTAGTTATTATGCCATAAATGTAAGTGATAGCATTACATTATATATATATATAGCTATATATCAAGACGGATTTGGGCAGTTAAGCGTAGCCAACACGTCTCAATCAACAGCCAGTAGTGTACTAGCAGTCATCAGATCATCTAAGAAAACATATTTCTAACTGTCTGCGGTACTATGAATTGTGTACATTCTGTCATCCAAGTATATTTATTCCGTCAATGTTCTTTATCTATCCTGTTTTATCTGTAATAAGCTGCTGCAACTGTTAAAATAAGCACGTATATACTCTGTATATACTAAAATGAGACTATTTAAAAAACAGAAAACTAGAGGGCATAAAGCAAAACTGTTTATAAATTTGAATTCAGCACACCCAAATTAGTAAAAAAAATAACCTATTCACATTGTTGCCTCAGACAAAAAATATTTTTTTGTAAACCAGTGTTATTTAATACTAATCCATCTTTACAAAAGATTACAAATAAAATGATGACACATCCTAACTTACGGTTCCAAATAGATCCCCGAATTTGATTGTATTCTTCTTTGTTTTATGGCATATCAACCTCAGTGGGTGATTCAATGCCAAGAAATCCTTACAAAAGTTTACAAATTGTAAAACGGTGACACATCCTGACTTATGATTCCCACTTGATCACCAAATTTAATTGTGCTTTCTTCTTTACTTAATGGCATATCAACATCCGTGGATTATTTAATGCCATCCATCCTTACAAAAGATTACAAATTATAAAACCGTGATCAAACTTGTTCATGGGCGAGGGGGTCAAAGGTTAGGTACATGACATGTATGCCGAAAAACAAGTCCAATTAGAAAAAAAATTGTTATTGTAAAAAATATCCAGTACCTATTACTTAAGCATAACATTTTATCATCTCGATGTAGTTATAATAATTAATAATTTATTCCTATATCTTGATAATAAAGTGATAATTTATAGTAAATCATTTCATTTTTTCTATTAAGTTTAACTTTTAGCTTAACTAATCAAAACATTTTAGTATTTAATAAAAGTAGACTGCTCATTCAACTGTGGCATATGGAAATATTATAAATGGCGATGGAATTATTAGAAAAATGATAAATTAGAATAGTTTTATTTATTTTCTTATTGTCTGAAAGAGCTAAAATGGTTAAATTATTAAAAAAAAATACTTATAATACTGGCTATTCGCTTGGTAACCATATTTAAAAAAAAATGGAACGCATCACCCCTGATGATGGCACTACGAAGTGCCGATAGTACTCGGGACTTGAACTTTGCTGGACTTATCCACGAATTCCACCCAAATATTAAAAAGTTGGCCAGAAAACTCGAAAAGATAAAAAATGAAATTGTTAAACAGGAGATGTGTCTTTTGTTTAATTCTACATGTATAAATGAAAGAATGCTGCCCAAATACAAACATAGACGCACACACACACACCACACACACACACACACACACACACACACACCACACACACACATACATACATATATATATATATTTATATATATTAATTAAAATAGGTGTAATCTTTTATATGTTCTTATTTAGTTTTCGTTAGCCTTTTCTAATTTGGTATTTATATTCCTATTACACTAAAACTTAAATACTTGTGCCTAGCGAAGAATGTTGGTTGGTTGGATTTTACAGCATGTTATTGCGTTATTTTATGCCGAGGAGATTTTTATCTTATTCATTCTAGACGGGTATTCAATTTTTAAAAAATTAAAAAAAAAAAAACACATTTTTAAAACTCATTTTTTTCTATTCAACCCACAGATGGGACCCTAACAGGTGCTACCATTCCGTTTAAGAGTGGACCCGGAAGTAATGACGTTGAATGGGTTCTTAACACTCCACATTGTAACATCACCATTAGATGCAGTTTATCATCATATCCATGGCTCGGCGGTGGATGTGTATTTTGCTAGTATTGTATATCAACAGTGCAGAGGAGTTGAATATATATATATATATATATATATATATATATATATATATATATATATATATATGAGGTTAAGTAAACAAACAAATGAGTTTAATTTTTATATGGCTTTAAGCCGACAATTTTGAGGATATGGTGCTTAATTGAAGTCATACCTAATTTTGAAAATTAATTAGTTAATAATTAATGAATTTAGGCGGGCATATATGTTCAAATGTAAGGCTAAACAGACCGGGAAAATGTTAATTCCTGAATGTACATTTCGACCTATTAGGTCTCATCAGCAAGGTTATAGACATGGGAGACTGCTCCGTATGTGACTCTAAAGCTCGACTGTCAAGCTGCCAAACGAAAGTCTCTAACCGTTACACTAGCTTGCCATTCCCACATTCTTCGTTTGTTTTGAAACTTATTTATATTCCACTTTTTATTGACTTGCTACACGACAGTATGAGGTTAAGTAAACAAACAAATGTGTTTATTTTATATGGCTTTAAGCCGACAATTTTGGGAGGATATGTGCTTAATTGAAGTCATACCTAATTTTGAAAATTAATTAGTTAATAATTAATTTAGGCGGGCATATATGTTCATATATATATATATATATATATATATATATATTATATATATATATATATATAATATGAATTAAAATACAATTCAAATAGGTGTAATTATATTATATGCGTTCTTATTTTGTTTCGTAAGTCTTTCTAATTTGATATATTTCATTTGCATTCAAACTTCAATATTTGCGACCGGCGGAGGGTGTGTATATCTGCTAGTTTTGTATATCAACAGAGGATTTGTGTTACATATATACAGGAAGATGTTTAGGAAATGTTATGAAAGGTTTATGAAGATTTTCTTGAAAAGAAAAGTGTTTCTCGGCGAGAATAGAATATGTATGAAGAATCAGTTCATCCATTGAAGTGAAGATTTTTTTGATCACGGCCATTCAACTATTCCTTTATATATATATATATATATATATATATATATATATATATATATATATATACATTCTTTATATACATATTTTTGCGGTAATTTAAGAAGCTGCTGCTGATAAAAGAGGCGAATTGGTTCCTTCGAGACTTGGCGGCCTCCATCACGCTGACTTGCTTATTTTTGGGCAAGGTGTCAAAAATCGGATCTATGTTGGTTACATTGCATAAAAAGAGGGATAGATAAATAAGGGGGGGGGTAGAAAGAGAGAATAAATGGAGAGTGATGGTTGGAGAAATGAGAAAGAGGGAGAAAGAGAGAGAGAAGAGGGTTGAAAGTGGAGAGAGAGAGGGAGGAGAGAGAGAGAAAAGAAGAAAAGGGAAGAGGAGTAGGGATGAGAAAGAAATTTGGAGAGGAATCTGGAGAAAGCGGGAGAGATATATTCGAGAGGAGAGAGAGAGTAGGGGGTTGAAAGTGGAGAGAGAGGGAGAGAGAGAGACAGAGAGAGAGACAGAGAGACAGAGAGAGAGAGAGAGAGAGAAGGGAGAAGAAATGAAGAAAGAAGCAAAGGGGAGACGGAGATGAGAGAAAGAATGGGAGGAGGTCTGGTGAATGCGGGATATGAGAGTGGAAAAGAGAAGAGAGGAAGAGAGAGGTAGAGATTGTGTGTGTGTATGTATGTGTGTGTGTGTGTCTCTGTGTGTGTGTGTGTGTGAGAGAGAGAGAGAGAGAGAGAGAGAGAGAGAGAGAGAGAGAGAGAGAGAGAGAGAGAGAAGAACAGTTGGTTTTGGTTTGGTTTGGTTTGGTTTACGGCATCTCAGCCTCGATGGGTCATTTAATGCCGTTTTTGAATATTCATTCTTAATAGGTAGTCAATTTTATAAACTCAGGTTTTTCTATTCAACCCATAGATGGGACCCTAACAAGTACTACCATTCCGGGTCAGAGTGGACATGTGAGCAATTGTGAAGAAGGGGTACTCCACATTCCCCAGAGCTCCAGAATTGGAACTTCACCATTAGATGCAATTTAACGTCGTTCCAAGGACAACAAGGAGAAATGAGAAAGCGATGAAATAAAAAAAGGTCAAAGTTGAGAGCAGGAGGGAGAGAGAAAGAGAGAGAGGGGAAACAAATGAGAATATGGATGTGGAGAAAGGAGGATGAGATTAGAGAGAGGAAGACAATAGGAAGAGATGAAGAGAGAGGAAAGTGATGGAATAAATAGATAAAGGTGTATGAAGAAAATGGGGGGGGCAGAGATGAGAAAATTAAATAGAAGAGTGAGAAAAATAGAAATACATGGGGTGAAGGTCTGAGAAAAGTGGGATATGAGAGTGAGAGAGTGAGAGAGGAGAGAGAGAAAGAGAGAGAGGAAGAGAGTGAGAGAGAGAAAGAGAGAGAGAGAGGGAGAGAGAGAGAGAGAGAGGGGGGGATGGGAACGAAATGGAGAGAAGGGTTTGGAGAAAGAAGGAATGGATTACGAGAGAGGGTAAGAGGCAAGAGAGAGAAAGAAAGAGAGACAGAGGGGGAGAAGGATTAACGAAATGAGGAAAGGGAGAGGGGATATGAAAGGGAGAGGGGGATATGAAAAATGGAGAGGGGGCTGGAGAAAGCAGGAGCGGCATATGAGAGAGAGATAGATAAAGAGAGAAATGGGGATAAATAGAGAGAGAGAGAAAGAGAGAGAATATATAGAGAAAGAGAGAGAGAGAGAAGAGAGAGAAAGAGAGAGAGAAATAGAGAGAGAGAAAATAGAGAGAGAGAGAGAGGGAGAGATAGAAATATATAGAAAAAGAGAAAGAGAGAGATAAAGAAAGAGAAAGAGAGAGAGAAAATATTTAGAGAGAGAGAAAGGGGAGAGAGAGAGAGAGAAATATATATATAGAGAGAAAGAGACAGAGAAAGAGACAGAGAGAAAAATATATATATATAGAGAGAGAGAGACAGAGAGAGAGAGAGAGACAGAGAAAAGAAGAACGTATGAGGAGGAGGAGGTGGAGATGGGAGAAGGAAAGAGGTGATAGGGAGAGATGGGATAGAAATGAGGAGAGTCATCTGAAGAAAACGAAAGAAAGAGAATGGAGGAGACAGAGAGAGGGAGACATCGAGATAAAAGGTGGGGGGTACATAGAGGAAAAGAGAGATAGAAAATGAGATAGAAAGAGGAGGGGTTGAGTAGGAGAGAGGAATAACATGAGAGAAGTAGAGGAGGGGTAGGACAAAGATAGATGAAGAGGAATAAAAGAGAGAGGACATAGAGAGAAGAGAAAGAGAGGGGTAGTCAGGTGTGAGGGAGATAGCTTGGCAGTGGGCGGGGGATGATTTCACACGTTCGCTATTTCTGTTCGCCATTTCTAATAGCAACGGCCTTCCTTCGAAAAGACCTGTTTTACCCTCGGGCTTTAGATCTAATCAAAGGGCAGATAATCCAACATTTTGGAGCACAATTTTATCCGTTGGCTTGGTACACGCTATCAAAAAATACATTTTCAAATATGGACGAACGAGAAAACTGGGGATCCGTACGTGGAAGAAATGGTAATATTTCTTGGATTTATTTTAATCTATTATCGACCAGTATACACTAAATATTACCATTTCTTCCACGTAGCTCAGTCGGTAGAGCGTTCGGCTAGAAACCACAAGGTTCCTAGTTCGATACCGGTCCTCGTCAACTCAGCGTATGAGTAGCACAGGGATCTGTGCGGTAAAAATAAGGAGCTGATGGTAGGCGTGGCGCTCCACCTCAGACACCAAAAACAATCCCTTGGTCTAGCGCTATTGAAAAGGGGATAGACTCCCTCGCTGACTGGCTGATACCGACTTTAGGCCACCCTGACGAATATACTCTAAATTAGTGACGTTGCTGAAATACGTTTTTCCTCTATTTTCAACCACACACACACACACACACACACACACACACAATATTAGTAGAGGGAAAATGATTTAAAGGTTTACCATGGTTTCAATCCAGATGATTTCCTCAGGACCCTACCTTATGTTTAACTAAGTTGATGTAATTCCTTGGTTAAACTAAAGGTTTATGGAATTACATCAACTTAGATAAGTATAGGATAGGGTCCTGGGGAAATCATTTGGATTGAAACCATGGCAAACCCTTAAATTATTTCATCATCATCATCATCATCATGTCACGCAATTAGCACAGATATCCATGACAATCTCTCGCCAACCTTCTCTATCATTCATTTTCCCAGGGAGGTCCTTTGCGCAGCATATCATTATTATCATTGCTCCATATTAAAGCAGCAAATAAATACTATATATATATATATATATATATATATATATATATATATATATATATTACACATACACATATATGCATTCATATATTTACCAACCCCTCAGCACGAGCAGGAGGACACAATGTCAATTTCTTAAGTGGAGTTTAAGCAAGGTTATAGAGCCCAATCTGCCCTACTATTTACCCATAGTTGGAGGGAGAGTATTTGGATTCATACCTTTCCACAGAAAGCGATGTTAATACACGAATAGGAAAGGCATGGTCGGCCACAAAGAAATTATCAGTCATATGGAAATCCAATCTCACTGACAAGTTAAAGCGACAATTCTTCCAGGCTGTGGTTGTATCAGTGCTGCTGTATGGCTGCACCACTTGGACCCTACGAAGCGTCTTAAGAATAAGCTTGATGGGGGTTGCACAAGAATGCTGCGTGCTGTCTTGAACAAATCATGGAAACAACACTCCACAAGGAAACAGGTGTATGGCCACCTGCCTCCCATCTCACAAACCATCCGAGTGAGACGCACAAGACATGCTGGACACCGCTGGAGAAGCAAGGACGAGCTCATAAGCAACGTTCTCCTGTGGAAACCAACACATGGGCATGCTAGTGTGGGCCGCCCACCAACGACTTACGTTGACCAACTCTGCGAGGATGCTGGATGCTGCGTGGAGGACCTTCTGGGTCAATGAATGATAGGAGGGTTGGCGAGAGATTGTTATGGATATCCGTGCTGATTGCGTGACATGATGATGATGATGATGATGATGATGATACACTAAATTAGTGACGTTTCTGAAAGACGTTTACACCGCTTCGGATTAAATTGTATGAAGGAAATTCGAATTGATCGAAAGGTATTCTGTCGGTAGAAAGCTTTTGCGTAATAATCGACACAGTGGCACCTGATCTAAATATAGATTGCGTCGATATTTTGAGTTGGCAGTAAGTGTGTGTGTTTGTTTCAGTCAAGAATAGATATATTTTGTGGGCGGGAGAATAGAGGCCATGAATGGCATGAAAGAGTGCTCAATATCATTGAAAGAGCACGTATATCAAAGTTAGAATACCGAAGACATGAAGTCGACGCGCACGACCTGAGGATGATGATAGTAAATTGCATCGGACACAAATACACACACACACACACACACACACACACATATATATATATATATATATATATATATATATATATATATATATATATATATGAAAAGTAAACAAACAAACAATTTTTAGCCGACAATTTTTGGGAGAATATGTGCTTAATTGAAGTTGTACCTAATTTTGAAAATTAATTAATTGATGATTAATGAATTAGGTGGGCATACCTGTTCAAATCGAGAAAAAGTCAATCCCTGTATGTACGTTTCAGCCCATTGTCTATAGCTCTGCTGATGAGGCCTAATGGGCTGAAATGTACATACAGGGATTGACTTTTTCTCGATCGTTTAGCCTTACATTTGAACAGGTATGCCAGCCTAATTCATTAATTATCAATTAATTAATTTTCAAAATTAGGTACGACTTCAATTAAGCACATATTCTCCCCCCCCCCAAGTATATATATATTCACAAACTTCTATTTCATAAAAGAAAATTGGCGTTAACGTGAAACTCCGAGTCGTAAAGTATTGGGTACTGAGCATGTTTTCGGGTTTTATTGTTAATAACTAATACTATTTATTTTTTAAACAACTGATTGTCCTTCTACCATTTAATTTAATGCACAATCACGCGCGCGCACACACACACACACAACAACAACAACACACACACACACACACACACACACAACACACACACATATATATATATATATAAATGAATAAATAAAGGGTTAGCTTTTTTATTATCATTGGCACAATTATTGCCACCGTTCGGTTTCTTGCTCTGTGGCAGTCGTCAGGTAAATGAAATTGTTTTTGAAAAGGATAAAAATGATATAAATATGGTTAAATGTGTGCGTTTTTTTAACTGTATTTTCGTGTTGCATGTTTACGTGATTGCCTGTGTAATGTTGGATGCGTCTTTATTGTTTGTACGAGTGCATATATATATATATATATATATATATATATATATATATATATATATATATATATATATATATAATTACCTTTTATATATGTTGATAGATGTGTTCTCTGGATGTTATATCTATGACACTTTAGAGAATTTTCTTCGGATGGATAAATAAGAGATCAGTCGAGGAAAACACATATAAGCAAGTCTTCAGCTAATTTAACTGAGATATATTCAAATTATCTTATTTCAACAAAGGATCAATATACGCCGAAAAGGATAATTGCTGTTTCGTTTGATGTTCTGGCTTCACTTCCGTATCCGGTTGCCTTATATTTAATACTTAATTATTATACAAAATAAATACTTCATAGTGAATAATGTTAAAGTAAAAATGACAGGCAATGTGTTTAATGAATTTATCTTTATTTTACTCTAATAAAATGTATTTGATGTTCAGTCTTCTTACCCGTATCCAACCGATGTACAGTTTATACTCAGTTATTATACAAAATATGTCTTCATTCGCAAAGAATTTCGCGTAAAAATGGACCAGGAAAAGGATTAATGAAATCTGTATATATGGGATTAATTTATGTTTTACTGAAAATCATCTGATACAAGAAATAGACCAACCGTCCACAAAATAAAAGGGTCTCGAAGAATTCTTTTTTTGTTTTTTCCCATCGAACTAACAAAAGCCCTGATGAAGATCTATTGTAACAGATCGAAACACTGCAGCGTAGGCGAACTGAACATCACTCGTTTTTATGAACTTGTGTTTTTTCAATTTTTCACTATATTACATACTGTCGGATTCACTTCCATTTTCTCTTCACGTATCTGATACTATATTTTTATTTTACTAAAAAGGTATTTGATATTCTGGCTTCTCACCTGTATCCAGGTATTGTACAGTCAATACTCAGTAATAATTTGACGAAAAATAGACCAGGAAGAAGATTAATGAAGTCAGTACATATCTGATCCTTTATTTGTATTTTACACAAATAAAATATATTTGGTCTTCTAGCTTCTTAGCCGTATCTTGCCGTTGTACAGTTAACTTTCTGTCATTATATTACGTAAAAAGTACCAAGTGAAGGATTAATCAAGTCTATATATTTCGTATTCTTTTATTGTATTTTACTAAAAAAAACGTATTTGATATTCTGTCTTCTCACCCGTATGTTGTACTAGAAGTGATACCCAGCATCGCTTGTGTAGAGGGGGATTAAAAAAAAAATCTCATAGATCCATTATTACTGAATCGGGAGTTAGTTTCTCACAGGACGTACCATTTAAATCCCCACGTAAAAAGATATTGTGCTGATCCAGCCACTCTGAAAAGAAAATAAATGTCTACTATTTACAACATTAAAAACAAAAAAAAAAAATTCCATACTGTTATCATCTAAATTCTATTTTTTAATTATCCTCACAAATATAAAATAATTCTTCATTATTTTTGCTCAAAAACCAAGCCCTAGTGATATTTAATGTATGTGAAGATAATTAAAAAATAGAATTTAAATGATAACAGTATGGAATTTTTTTTATGTCCGGAGGAAACTTCGAAAATAAAACAATTAATGACAAAGATATATTTACTTTGTCATTAATTGTTTTATTTTCGAAGTTTCCTCCAGACATACATATACACACAACCGCCATTTATATGTATAGATGGTCCATACTCGGTAATAATATTACGGATAAATAGCAGAGAAAAAGGATTGATGAAATGTGTATATATCTGATTTTTTTTACTTGTATTTAACTATAAAAAACGTAATTGATATTCTGACTTCTCACCTATGGTCCATACCCGGTAATAATATTACGTAAAAACAGATCAGAAAGAGGTTTAGTATATCTGAGGATTATATATCTGATTCTTTGTTTGTATTTGACAAAAAAAACGAAACATATTTGATTTTATGGCTTCTCACCCGAACCTAGACGTTTTAGAGTCGATAGTCGGTAGAAATAGACGAAGAAGATGAATACTTAAGTCTGTTTATAGCTAATCCTTTACTTTTATTTTACGAAAAGACGTATTTGATTTTCTGGCTTCTCACACGTATTAAGCCGTTGTACAGTTTGTTGGGTTATTTTTGGGTATAAGGTGTGCTACTGACCACGACCTATATTTATAGACTGTTCCAAACCAGCGGTAGCTGAATCAGCTAATGAAAAACACTCTACTTTAAAACAGGACAAACTCTATTATCTGCGTTATTCGGACTATTGTCCTCATCTTTATTGTCATGTGTACAACGTTTCGGCCGATATACCCTCCGGCCTTCTTCAGGTAGTTCTTGTCGGACTCGCGAACATTCTCGGACTCGGAACATTCTAGGACTCGGGAACCTTCTTTTCGAACTCGGGAACTTTCTTGTTGTAATCGGGAGCCATCATTGTACGAGTCCGAGAAGTTTCCCGAGTCCGACAAGAAATACCTGAAGAAGGCCGGAGGGTATACCGGCCGAAATGTTGTACAATTAACAATAAAGATGAGGACAATAGTCCGAATAACGCAGATAATACTCATCTCAAACATTCAGAGAAATAGGATAAACTCTGTGGTCAACAGCTTTTGAGAACAGATCAACAGAAAAGGAATAAAACTGGTACTACATCTTTCTACTTCAAGAAAGGATCAAACTTTATGCTAAAAAGGATCTCCACTGTAAAACTACTTTCAACTACAGCCCTAAAATGGTCACACGGATTGTAACACAGTCAATGAAAAAAGTCGTCGGGGTGGCCCAAGGTCGGTATTAGCCAATCAGCGAGGGAGTCTATCCCCTTTGCACTTGCGTTAGACCAAGGAGATGCTACACCTACCATCAGCTCCTTACTTTACCGCACCGATCCCTGTGCTACTCATACGCTGAGTTGGCGAGGGCTGGTATGGAACCAGGAATCTTGTGATTTTTAGCTCTACTGACTGAGCTAACGGTCAATACCCGCTAATAATATAACGTAAAAATAGATCAGAAAGAGGTTTAGTATACTTAATCTGGGGATTATATATCTGATTTTTTTATTTGTATTTGACTAAAAAAGGAAACGTGTTCGATTTTATGGCTTCTCACCCGTACCTAGCCGTTGTACAGTCGATAGTCGGTAATAATAGTATGTAAAAATAGACCAAGAAGATAACTAATTAACTCTGTATATATCTGAGCCTAAAATTTTACCCCCCCCCAAAAAAAATTATTTGATTTTTGGTCTCTCGCACATATCCAGCTGTTGTACAGTTACAATACTAGGTAATAATATTATTACATAAATATATACCAAGAAGAGCATCTAATGAAGCCTGTATATACCTCACCCTTTATTTTTTTTTTACACAAATCATCATCATCATCATCATCATCATCATCATCAAGTCAAGCTAGCAGCACGGATGTCGATTGTCAAATCTCTCACCGACCTTGTTTCTCCAGCAGTGCCCAGCCTGTTTTGTTTGCCTCACACGGATGGTTTGTGTGATATGGAGCAGGTGGCCGTACAGCTGGTTTTTCTTGGGGTGTTGCTTCCACGTTTTGTTTAAGATTGCGCGCAGCATTCTTGTGCAGCTCCCATCCAGCTTTTTACGGAAATAATAGACAAAGAAGATTAATTAGTCTGTATAAATCTGACCCTTTTCTTTTAATTTTACCAAAAAATATGCTTCTCGCGTATATCCAGTCATTGCACAGTCAAAACTAGGTTATAATCTATACATATATAAAGGGCAGTTTTGTGTATATGTATGTCCAGAGGAAACTTCGAAAATAAAACAATTAACGACAAAGCAAATGTATATACACATTAAATATCACCAGGGCTTGGTTTTTGAGCAAAAATAATAGAGATTTGATTTATATTCGTGAAGATAATTAAAAGATAAAATTTAAATGATAATAGTATGGATTTTTTTTTCATTTAATATTTTAGATAGTAGACATTAATATTTCTTTTCAGAGTAGCTGGATCAATGCAAGGTCTTTTTTTTTACATAGGGATTTAAATGGGGCATCCCTCGAGGATTCAACTCACGATTCAGTAATAATGGATCTGCGGGACTAACTTAAAAAGACCCCCCTCTACCCAGGCGACGCCGGGTAGCTGCTGCTAGTATTGCGTAATAATAGACCAAGAAAAGCATTAATGAAGTCTGTATATATATTACCCTTTATTTTTTTTTTTTACGCAAATCATCATCATCCATCATCATCATCATGAGTCGCGCTAGCAGCATGGATATCCATGACAATCTCTCACCACCGTCCCTATCATTCATTGCTCCTGGGAGGTCCTCTGCACAGCATCCGCCCTGTACAGTCAAAACTAGGTAATAATATTACATGAAAATAGACCAAGAAGAGCATTAATGGAGTCTGTATATATCTGATCCTTTATTATTGTTTTACGCAAATAAATAGGTTTATTTATTTATTGAGCCTTTTTTTTATTGACAATGCTTCTCAAACAATTTAAAAATCGTTACAATCAATGCATTAAAGTTTATTACAAGTTTCACTGATTATGTGTCATCTTATTCTGCAGCCTTAAAATTTCTCCATTAATTGATTATTTTGGTTCAGTTCATTCCCGCTTTTTTCGAAACAGCAAATTTTGATCAAAGCATCGTCCTACCTTTTTCGTCCAATCACAGCGCGTTGTTTCCAAATACAGAATTTCTATTTCTCGCATCTTCCGTTCAATTACGGCTCATCTTAAACGCGTACAAGTAGAAAACAACGACAGTTGAAAGGTTTTCTGTATTTGCCTAAAAATATAGCAAAATTAATGGAATGAAATAAACTTCTATTGAATAATCGACAAATAATGTATTATTTAAAATTAAAACATAATATTAATTTAAAATGTTTGCATTTAAAAACGAAATTGAAAGAAGATAAAACGTCAAGTTTAAAAACACAAATTTTGAATTTCCTGTTGAGCAATCTAATAATTGGTTTATTTTTTATTTTTTTAAAAATTCTTGCTTTCTTTTTCGCTGAGGTTTTACGATCGTTGATTCTTCCTCGCAAAAATATGTTGACTTGACTGGATTTGAAAATCTTCAAAGGTATTGTTGGTCTCAGCTTGTAGAGCGTCCGACAAGGAATCACAAGGTTACTGGTTCGATACCGGCCCTCGTCAACTATTCTTATGAGCAGCACAGGATCTGCGCGGTAAAGTAAAGAGCTGATGGTAGGTGTGGCGCTCTACCTCAGACGCTGAAATGATTTCCTTGGTCTAGCGCTAGTGAAATGGGATACTCCTCGCTGATACCGACTATAAGCCACCCCGAGAACTTTACTTGCTTTACGATACAATCATCATCATCATCATCATCTGTCAAAAAACCAAACGTCACACAATTGAATTACAACAAAGTTGCCATTAATCTAATTCGAGATCAGACGCGTTGGAGGCGCGTTGTGTAATGGTCTGAGGTGGATCGCCACACCTACCATCAGCTCCTCTCTTTACCGCACAGATCCCTGTGCTACTCATACACTGAGTTGGCGAGGGCCGATGTCGAACCAAGAACCTTGTGATTCCTAGCCGAACTCTCTACCGACTGAGCTAATCCGGCCCTAAAAAGACAACATGTTGACTAAATGTTTAACAAATCCTAAATCTAAATGAAATATACCTGTACAAATTCTTAAAAGTCAGTGCGTATTATACTCAAGAAATGTTTCCATAATTTCGTTGTCCAAAGATTGGGGCGCGTTATACATGAACGTGTGTTGGGCTAGTTATTGTTGGAGGCCGTGGTGTAATGGTTAGAGTCGTAGGAAAGGGACTCGTCGACCCGAGTTCAAATCCTGGACGAAGCCACAGTTCAGATAGCGTTAATACCCTTGGGAATGGTATGAATCCAACCACTCTCCCTCCAGCTATGTGTAAATAGTAGGACAGACTGGGCTCTTTAACTTTGGTTACGCAACCAGTCTAGGAGAAGGAAACTCTGAATTCAAACCTCTTAAATCTCCGCTTGGGGTTGTCACAACTAGAATAGGCTCAGTCTTACGTAGTGATCTATTTCAATTTAATTTTTATAAGTCTGGCATAAGGCCAAGTGAAATATGAGATCCCTCACGCTTACGTGTGAGTAGACCGATAAATTCTGTAATCCGGCAAGTATTTGTTCTTTGAGACACCTAATGAATCAGTAATTGCTATGACCTTACACCTTTAAGGGCAATGGACATTTATAGCTTGTAGGTGTGACCCCCCTTTATTCTTTTAAAAATTTGGGGCTTCTCAACACAAAGGTAAGAAGAAATACAGTATTAACTTTTTGCCTACTTTAAGTCGCCCACAGTAGCTCTCATACCACACCCAAGCAAAGTACAAAAATTGATGGCTAGTTCATTATAATTGAGCAGAGGGCTAAACTTACTTTTAAAAAAATCACTTTATTTGAGAAGAATAAGTTCTGAAGTGAATAGATAGTGAACTTTGAAATATCCCATCAAAAAGGTAAAAAATAACAAGAAAAGTTGGTACCACCATGGGAAAAATTTGGTAGACAAAGAGTTAACATAGAAATTTAATACAGAGTTCTAGAAGTGGAACCTCACCACTAGATACAGTTTAACGTCATACCCAGGTCAATAAGATCACCTTCTAGCACATTTATGATAAAAAAACGGTTGGAGATATTGCCAAAAGTGCAATACGGGACAATTATATAGGTGCTAGGGATTGACGTGACGTGACAAATTGATCGGAGGTGTCTCTTTGACCGCCCAATTTGGCTAAGTAAGGGTCAACGTAGAGTGTTTCATATCATAAATTGCCCCGGCACTAGGATTCCGTCCTTAAGCATCATGGGTCACCGCCCGCGGCCAACAGGTCGTCCTATAGAGGAAGTCTTACCTCTCTGCAGAGGTGCAGTTGGTGTATTTCAAAGCTCCAGCCAGTTTCAGTGCTGATATGCGTGTGTGTATATATGAATGATTCTATGAATATATGTACGCGTGAGCATACGTAACGTAAAGTAAAGTCGTCGGGGTGGCCTAAAGTCGGTATCAGCCAATCAGCGAGGGAGTCACTAGCGCTATACCAAGGAGATTATTTTAGCGTCTGAGATGGTGCACCACACCTACCATCAGCTCCTTACTTTACCACACAGATCCCTGTGCTACTCATACGCTGAGTTAGCGAGGGCCGGTATCGAACCACCTTGGGTTTCTAGCCAAACGCTCTACCGACTGAACAGGAATATACGTCTGCAGAGTGGCGTACTGTCGATAAAAACGGGGAGTCTATCCCCTTTTCGCTAAAGGTAGACAATGAAGATTGATTTTGCTGAGGTGGAGCGCCACACCTACTGTCTACTCACGTATGATTTACTGTACAGGATATTCAGTCGCATTTCGTACTCTTGATTATTAGCACTTGTCAAATTTGCTCTATCTTATTAAGTTAAAATTAAGTAAATTTTAGCTACTAATTTAACTTTATATCCCTTAATAAGTTTTCCTAACTTATTATTAACTACTTCCCTTTACTTTGGTTAATTCATTTTTATTATAAGCGGCTCACAGCGACACTCCTACCAAAGTATAAAAACTGAGGGTTTGTCAATCCTAATTGAGTGGAAGAACTGAGATTACAAAAAAAAAATAATAATAATAATAATGAAATCTTATTTGAATTGAATGAGTTCTGAGGTGAATAATGAGTGAACTTTGAAATATCCCCTCATACAGATAAGACATCCCAAGAAAATTTTGTTCAGCCATGGTGGAAATTTGCTAGAAAAAGAGTTAACACCGCTTGTTACTATTGGTTTCAAAACAGTGGATTAGCTCTGAATTATTCAAAGCAATTTGTCTTGAAGATAAGCCACTTATACGTTGCTTGGTAGTGAACTTTGAAATATCCAATCATACTGTTAAAAATACCAAGGAAATTTGTTCCAGTCACGGGGGATAATTTGATCGGCAAAGTGTTAATCATTCAAATTCTTTATATAACAGAACCAACTCTGCAATTCTTATTAGAACTTCTCTGCCACTTCTCCTCAAATAGCAGCATTAACATGATCATGGTTCGCGTATCGTCTAGTGTCAAACAGATTGTGAAACAATGTTTGTTGAGAGTTTTATCCGCACACTGCCCTAAACTTGTGACTTTTTTTGTTAAGCTAAATAAATAATTATAATATTTGCCCTGGCACCTGATCTCTGTCTCTGGTCTTGCACTAGTTATTACGACTTGCCAACTAAGTATTACTCTCTTTGTCAGTCTGGTCTCGGGAAACCACTTTACTTGGAAGCCAAGAATACATATCAGCCCACGAAATTACGACGAAAATAAGCACGTGAATTCATCTGTGCCTGACTGCAAATCAACTTGACGACTCCTTAAAGTGTCGTCTGTTCTCTTCAATAATACAGGCGCCATATTCGTAAAGACAGGAGTCAACGTATGCCAAAAGGTCACATCTCGTCTCAGCGAGATCACGCTGCAAGCATGTGTGATTCTCGGCATTGTCTGTGCTATGTCAATGACGTCAGCGGGTTGCTAGGCGACTCTAGTCGGTGGTTGTCAGAGATGTAAGAAATTATGTTAAATGCAAGTGCCCTGAATTTTTTTTATTTTTATAAATGAATTAGGAAATATATGAACAAAAGAAGAAAGAAAAGAAAGTAAGAAATGACGAAAAATGGATTTAAAGGAGGAAATAGAATATTTAAAAAAAAAAAGAAGAAAGATACGAAAAGGAAAGATAAAAATAAAAGAAGGAAATGAATAAGGAATGTAGAATAGAGAAAAAGAAAGTGAAAAAGAGAAATAGACGAAGAATAAAAAGCAAAGTAAGAAAAAATGAAAGAGAAATGAATGAATATAAAGAACGAAGAAATAAAAGAAAAATGAAATGAATAAAAGTAGAATGTGAAAATAAGAGAATGAAATACATAGAGAATAAAGAAAAAGAAAGTGAAAAAGAGAAATAGACGAAGAATAAAAAGCAAAGTAAGAAAAAATGAAAGAGAAAATGAATGAATATAAAGAACGAAGAAATGAAAGAAAAATGAAATGAATAAAAGTAGAATGTGAAAATAAGAGAATGATATAAAATAGAGAATGAAGAATGAAAGAGAAAATAAATGTGAAAAACAAAACGAAGGAAAAATAATAAAAAGAAGAAATGAATAAAGAAAACCAAAGAAGTAAGAATAAAAAGAAACAAAATAAAATGATAAAGAAAAAGAAAATGTTTCTGGTTTTTAATGGCGTATCAACTTTTTCGGGTTATTTAATGCGAAAGCAATCCTTTAGAAGAACAATGGTGTTACTACTAAACAGTTAGCTGGTAGGGGTAGGAATAAATGGATTATAAATCTTTTCTTCCCTCAACTATGTTTTGTTTGTTTACTTTAATGGCACACCAACTTTCATGGATCATTTAATTCCAAAGCCATCCTTGTATAAAAACCCTAATGTTACTATTTAACCATTTACTGGTTGGAGGGAATGATGGGATGTTATTTTTTACAAGAGTATTAAATCGAACTTGAAAGTAATTGAATGGCTAAATTTTGAAATAACGCGCCACATTTTACTAATTCCCTATTACATAATTCGTGGTTATTATTTATTTATTCAGAGTGAGAAATTGATAAAATTAAATTAAAATTCGAAATAAATAAAGCTGGAAATTTGTACAAAACACTGAGATTTCATTAAGTTACACTCAAAACAATTGACATATATGCCAAAACCCGGGATATAACCAGTATATATATAAGATAAACACAAATATACAAAAAACAGAAACAGCCTTTGTATCGGTGGTCAATTACTCACACACAAAGAGAAGCAAAAGATATGTAAGTGAATAAGACGCAAATCAAAGGCTACGTTGTAGTATATTTATTCGCTGTAGTGTATTTATTCGCTCATATATATATATATATATATATATATATATATATATATATATATATATGAGCGAATAAATACACTACAGCGAATAAATATATATATATATATATATATATATATATATATATATATATATAGTTCGATACCGGTCCTTGCCAACCCAGCATATGAGTAGCACAGGGATCTGTGCGGTAAAGTAAGGAGCCGATGATAGGTGTGGCGCTCTACCTCAGATGCTAAAATAATCTCCTTGGTCTAGCGCTATTGAAAAAGGGATAGACTCCCTCGCTGACTGGCCGATACCGACTTTAGGCTGCCCCGACAGAGGCAACCATTATTTCATAGTATAGATGAGAGGTAGTTAATCCTTTCCAAGAAAAACAAACAAAAAAAAGAAAAACAATAATGATAACAAATAAACACAAAGCAAATAATAAATACAAGGGAGTGTATATCCGCCATAACATCTTTATCATTGTCACTCTGCGTTCTTCGCACGCGTTCTTATAATTAGCATTGTTGTAATCGTGATTGAAGTTTCAGTATGATCACGCCCTTTTGCTTGCTGTCTTTACAATTTAAATATGGTCGATCAACTAGCAGTATGCACAAAGGAAAAACAAAGAGCAGTGATCCAATTATTATGGTCTGAAGGTGTGTCAGGGGCTGAAATTCATCGGATGCTTTTAGCAACAATACGAGGATAGTACACATAGGCGTAGAAGTGTGTATGAATAGAGAAGTGTGTATGAATAGAGAAGTGTCCTGACGCAGGGAGAAAAATGCCCGTCAATTTCCACCACTGATGAAAAGATTCAATAAGCTCGAGTCATGGCAAAGTGGCCAGTCATTTCGATGAGGTAGCTTGTTCTCTGCATTTTTTGTCGTGGTTCTGCTTATCAAATAATCTACGATGAGCTCGGCTTCCATAAAACAAGGATTGAGATAATTTTCTAATCTCTCCGTAATGAAGAAGCAAAGAGGAAAACTGAAACCAGTTGAAAGACATAATGAAGGAGACAGAGGAAAAATAACGCTTAGGAGAGATGGCTGAACGGGAAGATAGAAAGAAAGAAAAAGAAAGAAAAATATAAAAGACTTGATGGACCTGCAGACATATCACAGTATGATAATTCAATTAATACATCGTTTGATATATCTATTTAAAAGCTATTGCAATTTATTTCAATATGTAAAAATATAATATTCTTGATTCAAATCTCTCTCACTCTTTTTTTTTTTTTTTGCTTTCCTTCTTTTCAACTTTCCATCATGTTCGATTGAAACAGAATAGCGTTATCGCTTCCAAGTACTCACACCATCTATCTCTCTTTCTTTTTGCTTCATATTTTTCTGTGTAGTATGTCTTTTTTCTCCACTTTATTTCTTTATAATAAAAATAGAATGGTCCATTATTTAGCTGAGGTGACGACACTCATAAAAATAAGAAATCGGTGGATAAGAGACACAAAATAATCAGGATTTACACTTTTGCATTTCATCTTGGATGGTCTCATTTTTAAGCAGAGGGTGTTGCAAGATGATAACTCTTGTACAATTAAGGAACATAAGTATTAACATATAGATGAGACTCTGTAACAAATAAAAACGAAAGGAAGATAATACTCGAGGACAAAAAGAATAAATTTCGATGAAGTATTGTTGTTGCATAATCTATGTGGTAGGATAATTCGGCGGGACAGTTTTTTCATATCACGAAGTGGAAAATCACTAAACAGTTGAAATCTCGCACGTCACGTGATTTTGACTTAGTTAAGGCAGTTGATATTCAGATCCCGGATGAAACAGACGTGTTTCACACCGGCTGTCAGCTCCGCGTGTTGAGTTAGGAAAACTTTGAAAAGCAATAAGCATTATTAATTAATTAAGCATGCCTTAGAAAATGAAGAACCAACAAGAAAAGACAGAAGCAACAGGTAAAGAGAAACCAGACTAGACGTAGACATCATGTCCGGAGAGAAGACTAGACAAGGTTGAATTCAACATGGCGACTAGACAAGAACATCAAGTAAGTTATATGTATCTGTCTAAATATCTCTCGGATACTCTACACTCTCTCTGTTTCAACGGATCAAATTTCTCACCAAGAATGTTGACCCATTTTCTCCCCTATCTTGTTTCTCTCCCTCTGTACTTAACCACCTTTCTCTGCATATCCTTTCCAACGCTCTCCTCACTTTTGATCTTCTCACCCTCCCCTTCCACCAACGATTTCCTTCTAACCAATCAAATCCTCACAAATGCTATCCCATCCACCTTTCTTCCTCCCTAAATCCACCCCTCTCCCGTCCACTTTCTCTTCTATAAAATACATCTAAAGATCAAATAAACGACTGATGAAGACGAGCTCAATGCACGGCGAAATATATCTCCTACATATATGTGTCGAGTTTTGTTCCTTTATTCACATTTCTCCCTCCAATCTTTACTACACTCTCTCTATATATAAGAACTCTTGTGTATATACCCTACGAGGGTATATGGCATTGTAACATTGTGAAGAAAAAAGAAATAAGCGGAAGTGTCTAAATTTGCATTGCCCATGCGCCAATTGGGCATTGGAACTTTGTAAATCTTATCAGCATGTTTGAAATCAGTTAAGCGTCGAATGGATGATTGCAAAAGCAATATAGGAATCAGCAGGAAGGTTCTGCAGTTGGACAAAACCACAAAAGATTCTTTCAAATAAAAAACCTTTTTTTTTCTATTGAACAAATATTGGATTTTAATTTGCATTGTGAAGAATAAACTGAATATTCAACACCGAAAGGAAAATCACACACCACACACACACACACACACACACACACCACACTATCTATTTCTATTCAGTCTATTAACATTTTTCTCTCTATCACCCCCCCCTCTCTCTCTCTCTCTCTCTCTCTCTCTCTCTCTCTCTCTCCTTCTCGCTCTTTTCGTTCTTTTTCCATCTGTACATATCTATAAAGACACAGAGATAGATAGATAGATAGATAATAATAAAACTGTATGTTTCAGCCTGTTAACATCTATCTATCTATCTATCTATCTATCTATCTATCTCAGTCAGTTCTTATCAATTTATTCATCTATCTATTTATCTCAGTCTGTTCATCTCTCTCTCTCTCTCTCTCTCTCTCTCTCTCTCTCTCTCTCTCTCTCTGTATCTATCTATCTATCTATCTCAGTTAATATCAATTTATATATATATCTACTAATCTATCTAAATATCTATCTATCTCTGTTTCTTAACTCCTTCTCTTCTCTCTTTCTTTCTCTCTCTTTCTCACCTCTCTTTCTTTCAGTATTTTTTCTGTCTCCCCTTCTTTCTTTCTCCCTCTCTTTTCTTCCTGTCTCTTTCTCATCTTCCTCTCTCCTTCTCCTTCTCTCTCTCTCTCTCTCTCTCTCATTCTCTTTCTCTTTCACTCACTCTTTCTAATCTGTATTTCTGTGTATTTAGTTATTTCGTATTGTAAATATATACATGACATTATATATATATATATATATATATATATATATATATATATATATAATATATATATAGAGAGAGAGAGAGAGAGAGAGATAGAAAGAGAGATAGAGAGAAATGTAGAGATAGAGGGATGGATAGATAAGATAGGGAGTAAAATGAGGAAATCAATCCGACAGTATGTGAAAAAAATATAGACAAACACCGGATGTTACACTGGACAGAAGTTTATTATTAGTCGTAATGTCGACGTTCGAACGTTTCGGTTTATATAAAAACCTTCTCGTGGACAATATGAAACAACTAAAGGAAAAACGATTTTTGTTGTTAAAAAGATCCATCCCCAAAAAACCATCATCTTTTTAGTAACAAAAATCTTTTTCCCTTACCTTTTTCCTATTGTCCTGGAGAAGGTTTCCATAAAAACCGAAACGTTTGAACGTTGACATTACGATTATTAATAAACTTCCATCGAGTGTAAGATCCGTGTTTGTTTACATCTCTTACCAATGTATATTATATATATATATATATATACATATATATATATATGTGTGTATGCGTGGTGTGTGTGTGTGTGTGTGTGTACTGTAGGGATATATGTGTATCGCGCACATATGCGTATGTAGATGCATATATGTATGGGTATGTGTGGGTGTGAAATGTATATACCCTGTAAGTATGTGGACACCTAATTGGGTATATCCATGTATAAGTGTATTTTTTTTTTGGGGGGGGTCTATTTTGTTGATAACAACGGTCCCTTTGTAACTGTCGCTAACCGAAAATTTGGTCTCAGTTGTTATAATGATTTATTTTTTTCCGAATCAAAGAATGTCGTAGTCGTCTGACATGGCGTTTGACTTTGGAGAGATGAAAGTCGAGCCCCGTCCCCCAAAAAAAAACACACACAAAAATAAATAAAATGAATAAAAAAGGAAGAGAGACGATTTTTCAACAATGGTATAATTACGTAATATCAGATTTGAGCTTTTTACTAAAACCTTTTTTACGAAAAAAAAAACAAAACACATAACAACAAAAAAAACAAAACAAAACAAAAAATAAATAAAAGCAATGGTTTGGTAAAAAATATTCGTTGGTTTGTTGGTTGGTTGGTTTTACGGCATACCAACTCTATTCGGGTCATTTAATGCCGAATCAAGTCATTTTGATACGTGGTACTTATAGTAAATGCAAATGCTTAAAGGGTCACCGACCTAAGTATTTAACAGATACATCGCTGCTTAACTTCGGTGATCTAGCGGGAACCGGTGTCCTCAACGTTAATTGACAGTAAGCGGTTCGGTAAAGAGTGTCTGACTCTGAGAAAATCCTCCTCATCATTACCATCATCATTATCCTCATCATCATCATTATCATCATCAAATCATACTGGCAGCACTCATTACCTTGACCACCCTGTCGGTGGGGCGTTAGAATGCACCGACTGCACCTCTGCAGTGGGTAAGACTCCCCCAATGGGACCACCTGTTGGCCGTGGGTGGCGACCCGTGATGCTTAAGTATAGAAACCAGGTGGATGAGCAGTTCATGACTTGCAATACTCCACTTTGGCCCTATCTTGGGCTAGACGGGCGGTCGGAGAGCCCCCCCACCCGATCAATCGGCTGGTCACGTCAAGCCCTAGAACCTATATGATTTTCCCAACCCTATCGCCCTTATGGCAAGCCCCAACCCCTTTTTATCATATGGGTGCTAAAAGGCGGTGACTGATGGTCTACATGTCCTGGGAATGGCGTTAAAATCTATCTGATGGTGAGGTTCCAGTTCTGGAGTTTTGGGGAATGTGGAGCACCCCTTCATCACCATTGCTTCCTGGTCCACTCTGACCCGTAGTGGTAGTACCTGTTAGGGTCCCATATATGGGTTAAATAGAAACATGAGTTTATATAACAAAATTGTATTATGCATTGAGAATTAATTTTATTTCACAACTTTGTCGGCATAAAATGACCCACCGAGTTTTGATATGCCGTAAAAAAAACAAGCCATCATTACTTGAACTCTCTCTCTCTCTCTCTCTCTGCTCTTCACCACTCTCTTTGACTCACTTACTCTCTCTCTCTCCCGCGCGCGCCATGCATCCTTATCGACCACTGTATTTGGTAAGTCATCAAAACGACACCCGGTGTCGGAACAGAGCAGCTTAATGATGTAATGATACCCTATCGAAACAGATAAATCCAAGTATTCTCCCTCCAGCTCTGTCTGAATATTAGGACAGACTGGGATCTATAATCTTAGATTGGCCACCGGCCTAGGAGAAATGCAAACCTGCTAAACACTGTTTAAAATAATGATTTTATATCACATGTGTTGTTAGCTCCTCTATTTTTGAATTCTTTTTATTCTTAAGACTATGCAGCGCCAGAATTTATTTTTGATTATTAATGGACGCAAAATATAACAGACATTTTTTATTCTTTATATCAACGAACAACATCTTTCGAGAAGGTGCGTTGACATAAATTGACACTCTATTTCATTCTACCAAATTATATCAATTTCATTGTTGGTGTTTTTCTCTTCTCTCTCTTTCTGCTCTCTCATCTCTCTCTCTCTCTCTCTCTCTCTCTCTCTCTCTCTATTTTCCTTCTGGTCTTTGTTTTTCATTATTCGCCTTTTTTTCGAATTTTCCATTGTTGATAGAATTTGTTTTGCTCGATTTTCGATATTCCCAGTTTGATACCCCCGGGTTTCGGCATTGTTTTTCGGAAAATACACGCGTTGAAATAATTGTAAAGGTTGGGAACTGGAGTGATACAGGAGGCGACAACTAGGCGAAGAAAGAGAGAGAGAGACAGACAGAGAGACAGACAGACAGAGACAAAGACAGAGAGATAGAGAGACAGAGACAGAGACAGAGAGAGACAGAGAGAGACAGAGACAGACAGAGACAGAGAGAGACGGACAGACAGAAACAGAGATAGAGAGAGCGAGAAAACGAAGACACAAAGAAGAGAGAGAGAGAGAGACAGAGACGACAGACAGAGACAGAGACAGAGACAGAGAGAGAGAGAGGGGGGTTGGCTCAAGAGAAAGAAAAGAAACCAGAGGCAGAAAGGATGGAAATATTTGTGATAGATAGATAATGATAGGTGAGAAAGAAAGAGAGAGAGAGAGAGGGGGAGGGAGCGAGCGGAGCAAGCGAGGCGAGAGAGAGAGAGAGAGAGAGAGAGAGAGAGAGAGAGAGAGGGAGAGGGGGAGAGAGAGTCACGAAAGAAAAGAGAACTGGTTGCGAGATATACGCAAAAAGAGACAAAAGAAGTAGAGATGAGAAAAATAGAGACAGAAACCAAATATAAGAGAGAAAGAGAGATGATATAGAGAGAAAGAAAGATAAATACGGAGGGGGGTAAGACGAAGGAGAGAGAGAGAAGAAGAGAGAGAGAGGAGAGAGGAGATGAGGGAAGATACATTAGAAAAAAGAGAGGAAGAAAAGAAAAAAGTATATATATATATATATAATATATATTATATATAATATATATATATATACAAGATGTATCAAAAAAGTATAAAGATTTTTTTTGTACTTTTTGATAACACCTTGTATTCTGAAAAAACTAAACGTTCCCTTCACTTGTTATTTCTATCTTGGTACATACAGCTTCAATCTCAATACTTTGATGACACATCTATCTATCTATCTATTTATCTATCTATCTATCTATCTATCTATATATATATATATATATATATATATATATATATAGAGAGAGAGAGAGAGAGAGGAGGCTTTTTTGCATAAAAATAAACGAAAAATAGAAAACAAATAAACAATAAAATAAAAAAATCCTCAATTTAATATAGAGATTTCAGTTCTATGTCAGATTGAGGTATTCAATATCAAATACTATACACCTAAGAAGATTTCTATCCAAATGAAAAAAAAAAAAAGGATTCCCTTGATATCTGACCAAATCTACATTAAAATTTATCCCTTACTGATGATCAGCAGAAAATTGTATTTTTTTGTTGTCTGTGACAGTGCCATTTTATAATCTTCAATTCTGTGTATAGAAAACAAAGGCTGGGTTTTCATTTGTTTAAAAACGTAATATTTGTGAGTGTTTTTGTCATAGAAAAAGAACAGTGGTTCTTATTATAAGGAAAATACTAATTTGGGGCGCAAGTGTATCGCGAGAATTAGATTTCTACGAGTAAAATGTTATATATATATTAAGAAATGGAGATATAAATAACCTACTCGAGTTTCATCAAATCTGAATCGTCAGGGTTACATCCGCCTAATCTATCGAGTTTTCGATTAATATCAGTTGATACACGTAGGTCTGTTGAACCGATTAAATTCAGCGGGATGTAACTCTGACGATTCAGATGATGAATACTCGAGTAGGTTACTATTTCTTAAATAAATGTTGCTTCTAGCAACATTGTATTGAGCACTTTGTGGTTTGTTTTTCACGGTCTTTAACCCTGGATCCTGTGCACTCGCCAACGGATCGTGGGTACCACTACTCCACCAACTACACACACACACACACAATATATATATAATTATATATCATATATATATCATATAGATAGATAGATAGAGAGAGAGAAGAGAGCGAGAGAGAGAGAAGAGACGAGAGGAGGAGAGAGAGAGAGAAGAGAGAAAATAGATAGATAGATAGATAAAATGGCTATAAAAACACAGATGTTGTTTACTGAATTTTTTCTTCTACAACTTTGCATGCCGAATTGCAAATATTTCGATTTATCAAAATCTTCTTCGAGCATTGATAGAAGACAATTGTGGACCGTTTTTAATGATATGTTTTTTTTCTATCCGATCGTTAAGAGAGAAAAATAATATTTCTTAAAAGATCTTAAATAATCTTAAAATCCTAATTCTTGAAGAATCCGGTAGACAATCAATCAGCATCATAAAGGTCACAATTGTATTCTATCAATATGCTTCTGAAGAAAGCTTGTTTTGATGAAATCGAAATATTGCCCAATATCAAGCAAGGAAAAGTTATTGAAATAATTCAGTTAAACTACATCTGTATTTACACAAACATACGCACAGCGCGCGCGCACACAACACACACACACACACAACCATTTCACACAACGCACACACTCTCTCTCTCTCTCTCTCTCTCTCTCTCTCTCTGTGGGTAGATAAATTTCTTTTCTCTAAAATTCTAGTTTTAATCTTGTTAGCCAATAGGAATGAAAAATTTTAAAGATCACAGATTGGATGAAGTATGTATTTACCCCATCCTATGGCACAGGGAGATGTTTGATACTAGGTCAATTTTTAAGCGGAGTGAAGCTGATTTGAATTCAGAGTTGTCCTTCTCCTAGATTGGTTGCCTCATCAATCCTAAAGAACTCATCTACTCTCCACCATTTATCCATAGCTATGAAAAGAAAATATGGATTCATTCTTTAGGGATGGCTGGAGAGAGAAAGTCGTGGATATCCATAACTGCCAGCGGGACGTAATGATGATGATGATGATGATGATGATTTAAAAGAAATTCCCCCATCCACACACACACGCACACACCCACACATAAACACTGCATACGTACCCCCACACAAACAGGTACATACATACACGCACACCACACATAATATCCATACACACATGCACACACCCATATACACCCAACACACGCGCATACGCGCGCACACACACACACATACACATACACGCATACCACACACACACGTACAGACATACACGACACAACATTATCCATACACCACGCCATACACCCATACACCCCCCCACCAAACCCACAGACATATTTAAATTGATTATTTGACTGAAGATTAGAAATTTAAAGAAAATGATATCACTTGACGAATTGTCATCCAAACTTGACTAGTTGATGCCGAAGGATTCAGATATGTTAATATTTCCTGTGAAAGCAAATAAAGAAATTACTTTTCAGACGCCAAAAGGAATCGATGATTCTTCTTGTGTTCGTTCAGTCATCCTCGAAGAATCCATGTTTGATTCTTTCAATGATTAGCGTTGTTATAAAGAACAAACTACCCCAAGCGGTTTACTTTAATATCCAAACGCCAAGGGCGATGGACGAATAGGGACGGTTAGTGAGAAAGAGACTTGGAATCCGTGCTGTTGCTGCTGTTGATGGTGATGAATTTAATCGGGAGTAATTTGCTGATTGATTAAATGATTAGCACAGACAACATAAAAGCGGTT
>CM042164.1:85202441-85209894 GCA_023376005.1 Doryteuthis pealeii | reverse complement strand
TTTAAATAATGATTTTTTATCACATGTGTTGTAGCTCCTCTTATTTTGAATTGTTTTATTTTAAGACTATGTAGCGCCAGAATCTTATTTTGAATGATTTGTATTAATGACGGCAATATAACAGACATTTTTATTCTTATATCAAACGAACACACTTTTCGAAATGTACGTTTTTTGAACATAAATTGACACCTATTTCTATTCTAACCAATTATTCAATTTATTGTGGTGTTCTCTTCTCTCCTCTCTCCCTCCTCACCTCTCCCCCTCTTACTCTCTCTTCTTCTGTCTCTCTGTCTCTGTCTCTCTGTTGCTGGTGTCTCTCCTCTCTCTCTTCTTCTTGTCTTTGTTTTTCTTATTCGCCCTTTTTTTCGAATTTCCATTTGAGAAATTTGTTTTGCTCGATTTCTCGATATTCCCGAGTTGATACCCCCGGGTTTCGGCATTTGTTTTTCGGAAAAATACACGCGTTGAAAAATAATTTGTAAAGGTGGAACTGGAGTGATGCAGGAGGCGACAAACTAGGCGAAGAGAGGAGAGAGCGAGAGAGAGAGAGACAGAGACAGAGACAGAGGACAGGAGACAGAGAGAGAGACGGAACCAGAACAAAGAAACGAAGATTAGAGAGAGAAGAAAAAACGACACAAAGAAGTGAGAGAGAGAGAGAGACCGAGAGAGAGAGAGAGAGAGAGAGGAGAGAGAGAGAGAGAAGAGGAGAGGAGAGAAGAGAGATGATGCGAGATATACGGAAAAAAGAGACAGAGGAAGTAGAGATGATTAAAGAGACAGAATTAGAAGATAATTACGGGAGGGGTAAGGAGAAGGGAGAGCGATAGAGAGAGAAGAGAAGAGAGATGAGGAAGATACAGGAGAAAAAAAGAGAGGGAGAAAGAAAAAAAAGGATATATATATATATATATATATATATAATATATATATATATATATACAACGGTTGTCAAAAAAAGTATAGAGATTGGTTTGTTACTTTTTGATACACCTTGTATTCTTGAAAAACTAACGTTCTATTCTCATTGTTTATTTCTATAAATACAGCTCAATCTCAGATACTTTATATGACACATCTATCTATCTATCTATCTATCTATCTATCTATATATATATATATATATATATATATATATAAGAGAGAGAGAGAGAGAGAGATGGCTTTTGCATAAAATAAACGAAAAATAGAAACAAATAAACAATAAAATAAAAAAAAATCCTCAATTTAATATAGAGGTATTCATATCATACTAATACACTAAGAAGATTTTCTATCCAAATGAAAAAAAAAGAAAAAAGATTTCCCTTGATATCTGACCAAATCTACATTAAAATTTATCCCTTCAGATGATCAGCAGAAAATTGTATTTGTCTGTGACAGTGCATTTTATAATCTTCAATTCTGTGTATAGAAAAACAAAGGCTGGGTTTTCATTTGTTTAAAAACGTAATATTTGTGAGTGTTTTGTATAGAAAAAAGAACAGTGTTCTATTATAAGGGAAATACTAAAATTAGGGGTGCAGTGTATCCGAGAATTAGATTTCTACGTAGTAAATTTTATATCATTTCTCCGAAAATTTGATCTCTCTAATTGGTAATTTAAATTATCTCTCACTACTAAGCAAATAAGCAATGATCATTTCTCCGGAAATTTGATCTCTCAGTGACCGAAAGATACATACATTTTCTATGTATTTAATAGTTTAAAAAACAACCAGTCCCACATCAGCTGTCAGTGGGCGAGGGGATTAAGATATCGGACTACCATGCGATCAGTCTGAGTTCGAACCCTACCCGAGGATAGTTTGTCTAGCCACACTGGAAGAGGCATTTGATATGCCCGAAACACGTGTCTGTGGATGACTTATTATATTATATATAATATATATAATATATAGTATAGTGGTGGCTTACCGGTGGGTACGGGTACGATCGTTGGAGCGCACAGAATCCAGGGGTTTAAGACCGTGAAAAAACAAATACAAAGTAGAGCAAAATTTATTTAAGAATGGATATAACGTAACCTACTCGACTTTCATCATCTGAATCGTCAGGGTTACATCCGCTGAATTAATCGAGTTTTCGATTAATATCAGTTGATACCACGTGGTATCAACTGATATTAATTGATATTGATGAAAGTCGAGTAGGTTACGTTATATCCATTTCTTAAATATATATATATATATATATATATATATTGACATGTTTCTCGATTTGTTTAGCCTTACATTTGAACATATTATGCCCGCCTAAATCCATCAATTATTAATTAATTAATTTTCAATATATATATATATATATATATATATATATATATATATATATATATATATTAGAGAGAGAGAAGAGGAGAGAGATAGGATAGATAGATAGATAAAATTAATATAAAAAACACAGATGTTGTTTAACTGAATTTATTTCTACAACTCTGCATTGCCGATATTGCAATATTTCGATTTTATCAAAAAAATCTTCTTCAGAGCATTGATAGGGAGACAATTGTGACCGTTTTATGATATGATTGTTTTCTATTCGACTCTTTAAGAGAGAAAAAAAATAATATATTCTTAAAGAATCTTAAAATCCTAAATTCTTAATGAATCCGGTAGACAACAATCACATCATAAAACGGTCACAGTTTTATTCCATTCAATATGCTCTGAAGAAGCTTGTTTTTGATAAAATCGAAATATTGCAATATCGGCAAGGAAAAGTTATTGAAATAAATTCAGTTAAACAACATCTGTATTTACACAAACATACGCACGACACACACACACCCACGCACATTCTCTCTCTCTCTCTCTCTCTCTCTCTCTCTCTCTCTCTCTCTCTCTCTCTGTAGATAAATTCTTTTCTCTAATTCTAGTTTTAATCTTGTAGCCAACACGGAATGAAAATTTTTAAGATCACAGATGGATGACTATGTATTTACCCCATCCCTATGCCACAGGGAAGATGTGATACTAGGTCAATTTTTAAGGGGAGTGAAGCTGATTTGAATTCAGAGTTGTCCTTCTCCTAGATTGGTTGCATTATCAAGCCTAAAGAACCTCATCTACTCCACCATTTATCCATAGCTATGAAAAGAAAATATGGATTCATTCTTTAGGGATGGCTAGAGAGAGAAAGTCGTGGATATCCATGCTGCCAGCGGGTCGTAATGATGATGATGATGATGATTTAAAAGAAATTCCAGTCCACACACACACGAACACACCCACACATAAACATATGCATACGTACCCCCCACACAAACAGGTACATACATGCACGCACACACACACATATATCCATACACACATGCACACACCCATACACCCACACACGCGCATACATGCGCACACACCAAACCCATACAGAACACGCATACAACACACACACACACACGTACAGTCATACACGCACACACATATATCCATACACACACGCATACACCCATACACTCACCACACACACACACCTCACACACACATACAGATATAGACGCACACACACACATATATCCATACACACGAACCAGACACATACACCCACACCCACAAACACACACACACACACACTCACACACACACAGATATAGACGCACACACACACACTATATCCATACACACCGCACCACACACATACACACAACACAGACCACATACACATACACACACACAGACATATTTATTGATTATTTGACTGAAGATTTGAAATGCTAAAGAAAATGATATCACTTGACGAATTGTCATCCAAACTTGACTAGTTGATGCCCGAAGGATTCAGATATGTTAATATTTCCTGTGAAAAGCCAAAATAAAAGAAATTACTTTTCAGACGCCAAAAGGAATCGATGATTCTTCTTCTGTTCGTTCAGTCATCCTCGAAGAATCCATGTTTTATTCTTTCAATGATTAGCGCTTGTTATAAAAGAACACACATAAAAGCGGTTTACTTTAATATCAACGCCAAGGGCGATGGACGATAGGGACGGTTAGTGAGAAAGAAACATTGGAATCCGTGCTGTTGCTGCTGCTGCTGCTGATTTATGGGAGTAATTTGCTGATTGATTAAAGATTAGCACAGAACAAACATAAAAGCGGTTTACTTTAATATCAACGCCAAGGGCGATAATTGTTACAATCTTATGGGCCATCCTATAGGCTTTAAGCAAGAGCGCTTGTCCAGTGGAATTGGATCATTGGTAATCCTCTGGTAAAGAATCCTGATCTTTGGTAATCTTCTGGTAAAGAATCCTGATCCTTGGTAATCCTCTGGTAAAGAATCCTGAGTATTTTAAGTCCCTCCTCAACGATTGCAAGTAAACAGTGGCAAGTATCAGTGTTTAAGTAGTGTATCAGCCACGCATTATGGCTGGTGATTGGCGAAGGAATAAACCACGTGACCTCGGCTAGTCTATAAATCCAGGTGGGGAATTGTAGCACACATCATATACAAAAATATTCCAACAATAATCAATAGGTACGGTTGGTGAGAAAGAGTCGTTGGAATCTGTGCTGACACTGTAACATGATGATGATGATGATGATGATGATGATGATGATGATTTATTATTGTATTTTGCCGATTGATTAGATTGTTTACTGGATTATATTCTGATGTTTTTATAAATGTATTATATTTTCAAATATTTATTTGAAAACCATGGAAGCAGGAAACAATAGACCACGAACACCGCGTTGTTCGTCTCGTATTTTGATTCGTTCCAGTTCCCGGTTCACGGTATTATTCGTTTGTCTCCTCACACCCCAGTCACCAAAAGAGAATATGAGACCAAATTAGGAAATCCGTGATTTATATGCGAGGGAGAGTCAACATGACACTACACCATCGTCTTTAGAAGACGGAAGAATACAAACAAAAAGAAAAAGCTGCTGTATGGCCACGTATTTCCCATCTCCCAAAGCATTCCAATAAGACGAATAAGACATGCTGGTGAACTGCTGGAGAACTAAGGACGAACAAGACATGCTGGAGAACTGCTGAGGAACTAAAGACGAACAAGACATGATGGAGAACTGCTAGAGAATTAAGGACGAACAAGACATGCTGGAGAACTGCTGGAGAACTAAGGACGAACTCATAAGCAACGTTCTTCAATGGGCTTTAAAACATACACTGACATTAAGTAACCCTAAACGCATACACATATCAATTTCACTCTTGTAATTTAAACAAAATCAAAGGCCTGTGTAGGATCACACAGTCAACTTGCCATTCAGACGCTTTTAAGAATTCGACAAATCAACAATTGTATCTTTGCTCTAATTCGACTCATCATTTTTTTTTCTCTGTGACTAATGTTTCTGTGAGAATTTTAAAGTCAATTTGTTTTTTTTTATCAGCATAAAAGCACATCTCGGTTTTCGTGTAATCTCTTTTGCTAACGGCAAAAAAAACAAACAAAAAAACAAATAAATAAATAAATAAAAATAAAACAAGCTTTTACCGTGAAATTTGTTAGTCTAATTAGTACAATGGAGGCCCCAAGTAGAATAGACTTCAAGAAATTTGTATAATACAATTGTTCAATAATCAGTCGGAATTTAGGAATTTGCGCTTCCGTAGTTTTTGGGGGCAGATTTTGTATCACAAGTAAATGCCGAATTAATTTAGAGGCTTTAAAAATATAGAATAAAAGAAAATGAAACATACATTATTCGTCTACATTTTTTGGATGAGACTTGATAATTTGTATAATTTAGATTTTTTGGACTGTTGTCCTCATCTTTATTGTTATATAAACAATGTTTCGGCTGATATGACCTTCGAATTTCTTCAAGTGTTTCTTGTCGAAGTCGGTAACCTTGATGTCGATCTCATAAGACGTCTTGTCAAACTGGGAAAAATTCATGCCCTAATCCGGAGCCTTCACAGAACTTCGAACCGAACATCTTATTTAATCCATTGGGTAGATTTTTGCCATTCCGTTAACGATGACCGGTTAAAAGTGTTAAGCTATGTTTTACTCATATTGCAACGCCCTGTCGGCTGGGGCGTTAGAATGCACCGACTTCACCTCTGCAGAGGGGTAAGACTCCCCCAATGGGGCCACCTGTTGGCCGTGGGTGGCGACCCGTGATGCTTAAGGATAGGGCCCAGGTGGATGAGCAGTTCATGACATGCAATACTCCACTTTAGCCCTATCTTGGGCTAGACGGGCGGTCGGAGAGGCCCCCTCCGATCAATCGGCTGGTCACGTCAAGCCCTAGCACCTATATGATTTTCCCAACCCTATTGCCCTTATGGCAAGCTCCAACCCCTTTTTATCATATGGGTGCTAGAAGGCGGTGGCTGCGGGTCTACGTGTCCTGGAAATGACAAAACAAACCAAACAAACCAAATCATATTGCAAGTTTTTCTTAGAATACTTAGTATTCTTTGAAAAAATCACAATATGAGTAAAGGTAAAAAAATCATACATAAGTTTAGGTTTAAAAATTCAGGGTTAAAAAAAAAACATTACGTGTATATGTTCCAAAAAATTATGTCTAGATTGTCCAGTTGAACACATGGTGCAACAGATATACGGATATAGCTTAACACTTGTACCTGGTCATGTTTTTTGAAATGAGAACCATCTACCCCACTAGATTAAATAAAAGGGTCCTCGATTTCGAAAAGAAGCTCCTCGGGTTCGATGAGAAGGTTCCCGAGGTCGACAAGAAGGTTTCCGAGTTTAACAAGAAACGCATAGAAGGCCAGAGGATACATCGGTCGAAACGATGTGCATATCTTATTATAATGGAGATTGTGGGTTTATATGACTGTAGCCGAAACTATATTACTATTCAAGTCACATTTCCCTTTGTTATTTACATCACATTCTCCATGATTTTATTTTTATTTAAACCTCAATTATTAATAAAATTGGTTTACATCATTAAGACTGTTGACCATATCTACATACGAATAACATGCAATTGTATTTATATATACAACAAAATAACGGTTTACAGTGTGAATGGGAAGGCTAATTTGCATACTGATCTTTAAAATTTGATTTTAATAAATATGTGCTTAGTATTATTGATTTCTAATTGTTTGGTTTTATATTAATGAATATCAGCAAAAATCTCGGTGATAAACCTTAAAAGAAATCTAATAACAAGAAGAAATAACTGTAATATTATTCTTTACTTCCTATTTTAACTAAATAGTTAAATTAGGAAAATTTACCAATGAAAGACGGAAGTAAGGGAAAATGATGGAAGAGTTAGTTTCAAAGCTGTTCAATTTTCAATCATACCCCCTCTGTTCCAAATATTTTTATCTGAATTCTTATTCAGTTTCATTAGCCTTTCTAATTTAACATGATATTTTATTATATTAAAACTTAAATACTTGCACCCGGAGGGTGCATATATTTGCTAGTAACAATAATGAAGCACCTAGAGACTAAGCTAGATGAGAGTTGCACCCTCGGTTGTATATA
>CM042164.1:85162441-85184941 GCA_023376005.1 Doryteuthis pealeii | reverse complement strand
TACTTATTTAATTTAATATCGCCAGTCAACCTTATAACACTATTATAGTGTTATAATGCAGACTGGCGATATATAGTGTTATATTGTTATATGATAGTGTTACAATGGTATAGACTCCATCGCTGTTCCACTGATACAGACAATATGCCATTCCGCTGAGTTTGCATTTTTACTACTTTATGAATGAAAATTTCGAAATGGTTCAGATTTTTTTTTTGTTATTATTTTTTTCCTCTTCTTTTCGGCAAAAAGGTCAAAGTACATTTTTTTGGTGGGTGGGGGGCAGGGCTTCGTTGGGGAAGAAGAATTCTTTAATATGAAAGGGAAGATTTCAGCTGTGAATGAAGATAGAAAATGGCAAAAGTGAAATGGCCGCTCGCAAGAAAGCGTACAAACAAATTTGGCGCCAATAATCTCCATTAACTAGTTTCATATTTCCAATGCTCTTTTTGTTGTTGATGTTGTCTGGCACCAACATCCGGCTAGGAATCACAAGGTCCCGGGTTCAATACTGGCCCTCGCCAACTCAGCGTATGATTAGCACATGCATCTGTGCGGTAAAGTAAGGAGGAGATAGTAGGTGTGGCGTTCCACCATAGATGCAAAAACGATCTCCTTGGTCTAGCGCTAGTGAAAAGGGGATAAACTCCTCGCTGTCTGGCTAATACCAACTTAAAACCACCCCAACGACTTTACTTTTTTAAACGTGTCTTGCAAAATTTTATAAGCATTTTTATAACAGGAGTGATAAAACATATAAACTTTGATCCATTGATCGTTTGATTGATTTTAAAGGTATGACAACCAGGGTTATTTTATGCCTAGTGGTCAGGAAATCACGTTCATTAACCATTTTTATTTACATGTTTTGTGAAGGTGTTTCTTCAAAATATTTTTTTCCTCATGGTCCTATCGAATACAAATACTTTTTAAACACGTCTACTTGACCCATAATTGGGACCCTAAGAGGTACTTAGGTTTGGTTTATTTTAATTTGGTTGGATCTTACGGCATGTCAACCCTTGTACCCCATGACTATAAATCATCTAAACTGTAGAACTGTCTACCTATGTGAGGTGAATTTAAGTATTCTATTCATAAACCGAAAAAGATATCTTTAAGTGTGGAGTGTCAGTTTTGATAAACATATATTCTAAAATTTGGAGACATTTTTTTACATTTTGACGAATAGATTGCTGTGTAGATTTATGTTGTTTAGTCAAGTCAAGATCAGTGATTAAGAAATGAAGCCAATATCGATTCTTACTGACGAGCAATTTCCTTTCCTTTTAAAGTCCGTCGTACCGCCCTGTCGGCTGGGGCGTTAGAATGCACCGACTGCACCTCTGCAGAGGGGTAAGACTCCCCCAATAGGGTCACCTGTTGGCCGTGGGTGGCGCCCCGTGATGCTTAAGGATAGAACCCAGGTGGATGAGAAGTTCATGACATGCAATACTTCACTTTGGCCCTATCTTGGGCTAGACGGGCGGTCGGAGAGGCCCCCTCCGATCAATCGGCTGGTCACGTCAAGCCCTAGCACCTATATGATTTTCACAACCCTATTGCCCTTATGGCAAGCCCCAACCCCTTTTTATCATATGGGTGCTAGAAGGTGGTGACTGAGGGTCTACATGTCCTGGGAATGACGTTAAACTCTATCTGATGGTGAGGTTCCAGTTTTGGAGGTTTGGGGAATGTGGAGCACCCCTTCATCACCATTACTTCCTGGTCCACACTGACTCGGAGTGGTAGTACCTGTTAGGGTCCTATCTATGGGTTAAATAGAAAAACATAAGTTTATAAACAAAATTGTATTATCCATTAAGAATTGATTTATTTCAAACTTTATCGGCATTAAATAACCCATTGATGTTGATATGCCATAAAACAAAACAAACCACATCAAAGTCCGTCGTAGATGACGATGACGTCACTCCATGTCTAACAGTTGGGGACCCTCTAGTGGCTAGTTAGGCAAATTTTGGACTTGCAGATGCGGTCACACACATTTCAAGGGAAATTCCGATCTGCATTTGGTGGTTCATGGCGACGAATATGTCTCCGATCATCAGCTCTGTTAATCTCGATATTGAGCCGCTTAGCTCCTGTGCACGTCTCGCCAACCCTGTCATTGATAAATGAACACTGAAAATTCATTAAAATCCGATAATTCCCTGATTTTTGGTAAATTATTTTCTGTTGGGTGGGGCTAAATTGATTTGCTAAAAACGCATTTTAGGTGAATTTTGGGTATACCTAGTATGTAGATATGACCAACGCCAGGGGTCCAGTGGCTCTGGACTTTACTAGCTAACATCGTTGATCCCAGGGGGCAGGCAATCTCCCCAGGAAAATACCTGCCCTCTCGATTTAAAGGAGCAGGGCTGGGTTTATTGTACAGTGCCTGGGGCGCCCCCTTGAGGGGGAATGCCGATGGGATCAACACATTTTTTCACCCGTCACCCATAAGTCGTGGCTTGAGGGTGGTCCCATATTAATAGGGACTTGTGCCTAATCCGTACTCGTGGGGTACGTGGTAAATATCCTAGTATGTAGATATGGTCAACAGTATTAATAATGTAAAACAATTTGAATGTGTGATAGTGCATTTCTTCAGCGTCATCTTAATATGGTCTTTGAACCGCTTTTGGAGGCCTCCTGTCCTTCGCGTGCCATCTGCAAGTTCACCATAAAGTATTTTACGGGAGGGTTTGCATGCAGGGATGCGGATGCTGTGACCCAACCTTCGCAACCGAAGCGCAATATTTTCCATTATTACGCCATTAAACAATTTTAATGCTGTGCTCCAATTATCGAACGGTCAGTCTCTGTATGGTAATTCTCCTCATAAAGACGATAGAATGTATTGATCATGATTATCTTAACAGGCTGTAAATCCGTTTTTCTTACCTAAGGTTGCAGATGTCCCTAATGAATCTCGTGTGCGCACGCGAGTGTTTTGTTGGGGGGGGGTAGATCCAAATTGACTTCGTTGTCTGTCAATTAACCCAAACAGAAATCCGATTTCGCTTTTTTCTTAATCTCATAGAAAAGAAAACGAAGATTTTAAAGAGAAAATATCTCATTGTTGTTTTTATATAAGATACTAATTATATTATCCACAAATGTAATATTCATAAACACAAAAAAATGGCGAAATGCTTGAATTGGAGACTTGCAAAATATTCGTGTTTTTAAATTCGCAAACAACGCAATGAGAAACAATTTGTTTAAATACTCATGAAGAATACTAATATATATACATATAATACAAATATATACAAACATTTACGTGAATATATATATATATATATATATATAATATATTATATTATATATAATATACGGTTGAAGAGCCCAGTCTACCCTGCTATTTACCCATAGCTGGAGGGGTATAGTTGGAATCAAACCATTTCCAAGGGTATTAGCGCTATGTGCTATGCAAACAGCCATGACCAGGATCTGAACTCGGTGAGAAGAATCCATTATCCACGCGCTTCCAAACCTTTATTGGGAAATGAACTCGTGCCCCGAGTTTCAAATCCTGGACGTGCTAATTGCATTTCACTTATACCCTTAGGAAAGGTATGAATCCTACTCTCACTCCAGCTATGGATAAATAGTATAACCTTGGTTAGGCAATAGGAGAAGGAAAACTCTATTACCTGCTGAACTCCGCTTAAGAAATTTACCTTGTGTCGCATCCTGCTCGTGCGGAGGGTTGGTAAATATATACATATATATACGTACATTTAGTGTTGTTGTTGTTGTTGATGGTGTGTTATCCTTCCATCTACTTCCGATGATAAAGTAGTGTCTAAGTTTTTTTTTTTTTTTAAACTACATAGCCTGGTTCATATGGAGGATGAATTGTTGCCCAGGCAAATCCCCTCTCAACACTGCCGCTGTGATCCAAAGGAAAGGTAAGGAACCAATGCAGTTTGGTAGTGCCACAGGAATTGACTTAGATGGGTTACCGACCCATTTGCGGACTTATACGAGTTGTAAGTACTCCCAATCCTCCAACTGTCGATGTTATTTTGAATGTAAAAAACAACAACAAACAAAAAAAGCACACAATCCCTAAAATAAATAAAAAATATCATAATACGTGAATTCTTATCTTCTTTTATTGTTAAAATTCAATTTATTTACTCCTACTTCTCCATTTCTCTTTTACTCCCTGGTGTTCCTATAATCCTTTTTAGTCCGGTCAAGAACCGGGTATTTCTTCTAGTATATATATATATATATATATATATATAAAGAGAGAGAGAGAGAGAGAGAGAAAGAGAAAGAAAGAGAGAGAGAGAGAGAGAGAGAGAGAGAGAGAAGAGAGAGAGAGAAGAGAGAGGTAGGGTTTTGAAGCTGGATCAATATGTCCATAATTAGCCAATTATTTATTGGATTTTGATTTGAAAATAGATCTGTGTGATTAATATTCACAAATAAATCAAATTATCTGACATTGGAAAAGTTTTGTTCGGAAACAAGTATTAATTATGGAAATAAATGCATTGTTCTTCATTACGCCTCGGACTAATTATTGCAAAATGGCCGCATGTTTGAAACAAATAGAATTTATTTAGGTTGTTGTATAAGCAGAACAGAGTGATCTGACCCTGGACAATCATTATATAAAGAGGATAACGGTTCAGCCATTTGCATTGCATTCTTTCCATTTGCATCATTTCTTTCTACTGTGGAAAAATATTCATGGATCCCATCGGCTGAGTAGCAGCGACTAATATGAAATACCAAAGCCGAGATCTCCGCATGTCGGGAATTTATACCTTTCTACGGGAGGAGATATGCGCAGGTCCGCGTTTCGTATAAATAACTTCAAATGATAGAGGGAAGTCACTTGATCGTTTGATGTTGTACTGATCACATTGTTACCAGACCAGTCTTTTAATCATTTCATAAAGATATTTCATAAAGATCACAGCATTACAGGAACATTTGAGATTGATATACTGAAAGATACTTTGTTACCCTTGGAAGGATTGTTAATAGACCTCTTGATAGTAGTAGAGGGTCGCGAAACCGGTGTGGCGTTACTTTCGTATTTGCCTGGAGAGTTGTCTGCCCGTTTAGTTCGCTGGTTCCCGCTAGGGGCCTTTGATATTTAAGCGGCTGATTTGAACGTCTCTTCCTCTTTTCCTGTTGTTCGACCCACGAGACACCACTATGGGTTAGACTCTGGTCTACCCCCCTCTTGTTGGGGCTTTGGCCCCCCCTTACATTACTGTAAGTGATTCACACAGCATGGACTATTCCTAGTCTCATGTCTGTGGCTTTTATGTTTATCTTTTTACCATTCATGAATGTGTCATTATCCCCACTTTTGTATGTATGTTTATGTACACCTCTATGTATTATGTACCCTGTTTATTCTTGTGCTGTGTATATAAAATGTTTTGTCTATCAACCTTTGTCGAAGTTTTATCTCAAGTATTATCACTTTGAACATTACACCGGTATTGTTTCGCAACAGTTAGGATATTTAACCACGGACTCTATGCCATTATCTATATTGTTTCTTTCCTGGTCGAAATGTTTTTTCAGTTGTGAAAGAATATTCCATTGCAACCATCTAATCCAATTGAACACATGGCCTAGTGGATAAAAGAGTTAGGTTAAACAGTTCTAAGTGACACTAGACTACATGTTTAATCCTGGTCAAGGACAAGAATAATAATTAACACATCTTAACGCCTCTACCCCAGCTATGGTTAGCGGAATGAGAACAGGATACCCCCGTGGACTGAATAAAGGTTAGGTTCAAATTCTGTGATGGCTCCGATTACAACAAGAACGTTCCGAGTTCGAAAAGAAGGCTTCCGAGTCCGAGAAGTTTTACGAGTCCGACAAGAAATACCTGAACGCCGGAGGCCACATCGGCCGAAACGTTGTACAGATAACAATGAAGATGAGGATAATAGTCCGAATAACGCAGATAATACTGATCTAATCTTTTCTTGGTTTCGTTGGACTGCAGCCGTTGAAAATTAAACTTAAATCTTTGAAAATGTTTAGATAAATGTATCTTACATTTGTTTTATATGTCGTTAGTAGATGTTTATGTTTTTAAAATATTCGGTGTATATTTGTTTATGGGCAATACTGTGTCCCGCTCTCATTCGACCCTCGATGCGTTATTCCTGTGTGGAATTCTTCGTCGTCTCCCATTGGACATGTTCCTATTTTGTTTGTCTCCGGTGTAACTGTTCTTTCAGTCCCTGCTCGTTTGTCTTCCGGTAGTAGAAAGAGAACTTCAGGAGTACTTTTTTTTATAGACGATACTGTATTTCTATGACAAATTGGATAATCCTTTAGGTAAGGAGACTAATTTCTCTTACAATTGTTCATTTTAACTTTCTTCCCAGCTACAAAAAAAAACAATTTAAAATAGACAAAATTTTGAAGATTAGTGTTTGCTTTATTTGTATTTTTCTTATTTTCACGAAGGAAATTATATAACTTTTCCTCTATAACTTGACTGAGCAAAATAATCCAATTAAAAAAAATATCTTTATTGTCTTTTTCATTGTTAATCGTTGTAGTAAAAAAAACGTTTTTCGTGGAAAAAATAAATTCTGTCAATGACCTTTAATAGTTTATGACAATAAATTATTTTCTTCTTAAATTATTTTCGATTTCAGTTTTTGCTAAATAAAAAAGAACTAAAATAGAAACGTTCGTGCGATCAATAAGAATAACTCTAAAAAAATATTTAATACAGACTAAAGAATTATCTAAAATATTTGATGAAAAAAGAAGAAGCCAAAAAACATCGTAAAAATAATATATATATATATATATATATATATATATATATATATATATAGTCATCCGCAGACATCGTGTTTTGACGTATCACGTCTCTTCAATGTGGCTAGATATTTATAAGCTACCTACAGCCGTGATAAAAAAATCGGATAGGCGAGAAACTGTCACGCTACTCTAAAACACACACACACACACGCAACACACAACACACACACACACACACATATATATATATATATATATATATATATATATATATACATATATATGTGGGTGTGTGGGTGGGGTGTGTGTTTCTTATTATAATGGATATTCGGTATAAGAAGTCGAAACTACGTTCCCGCTTATGTCACAATACCTAAGAAATTGCGTAAGTTTATCAATGAGTATTTAATTTATAGTCAAATATATTAATATATTGAATAAATCTTATTTATTAACGAAGTCTCTGAGTTAGATTTGCCTCAAAACAGCCCATGTTATTGGTGTAATGTTATATATATATATATATATATATATATATATATATTGTTGATTTTGAGTCTCCGTATGCTTCTAGTGAATATATATATTTGAGATATATTTTTGTATCTGTATCCGTTTTTTGGAAGTACATATACCAGGTTTGGGCATTGATGTGAAGCATTAAATTAAATAAAAGAAACTCAATAAAAACTACCGAGTTTTCTGATATTTATTCCTAGATTAACATATTATGGTAACAACATTATCATAATATAGCACTTTGATGCTTCACGCCAATGCCCAAACCTGGTATATGTACTTCCAAAAAATGGATACAGATACAAAAATATATCTCAAATATATATATATATATATATATATATATATATATATATATATATGTATATATCCGGTTAAGCAGACTAATTTGTTTATCTTGCAATTCTTGCTTCATGCTTCTATCTTATCTCGTGACAAGCAATGGCGCCAATCACGACGAGAAGCAAATTTTGTGGCGATAAATATTTCACCAATGTTTTGCGTTCGATATTCACCCTTGTCTCCCAGACTAATCAGTGCAAATAGAATCACAAGACCAATATTTGTATTCATGTCTTGCACATCCATAAATCGTTTTTCTGTTTGGACGTTAAGGATTGTCGTTTCAGGTTTTAAAGAATGTCTAAGGATTTAGACATTCTTTAAAACCTGAAACGACAATGCGGGCGGTTTTGAAAAAGAAAGTAGCAATAAAATCAAATTTTCCACATGATAAGTAATAAAAGTTTATCTATTATGATTATTATTATTATTATGAGTTCTGCACATCTTATTATTATTATTATTATTATTATTATTATTATTATTATTATTATTGTGATGTTAATCCAACAGAAAAAAAGAAGTCAAGTCGAGGTAGGGTAAAATAAGACAAGTGCATTTACAATAATGGTACAGGAACGGCTAGCTTGCCGTTAAACGGTAACAGTACAACCTTTTCACTCGGTGTCTCACTATTTATAGTGAGAACCGGTGTATATTCTCCACTGTAGGAACGGCCAGTACAACAATTATTATTATTATTATTATTATTATTATTATTATTATTATTATTATTATTATTATTATTATACCCTGCTTTTGAATTTTTCACATCAGCGTTAGCTGATGGTATTTCACTGGAGTCTGAGTGACAACAAGTCTCCTCAGGTCTCCAGTACTCTTCTGAGTATTCTGGTAGATTGCAGCAGTGCAGTGTTCTGAATGGTTTCAATCCTTCCTCTGATATCCAAACTTTCCAAACCCTTTTCCAATCCTTTTGGGACTGTTCCAAGTGCACCAACCACAATTGGTATCACTTTCACTTTCATATTCCATAACTTTTTCAGTTCTCTGGCAAGGTCCAGATATTTGTCTATTTTTTCATTTTCCTTTAGCTTCACCCTGTGATCTGCTGGCACTGCAAAATCCACCAGTTGACAAGTTCTTTCTTTTTTGTTTATCAATACTAGGTCTGGCCTTCTTGCTGGGATAAGGTGATGCGTTTTTATCTCAAAGTCCCAGAGAATTTTGTGCGTTTTGTTCTCAAGAACAGATTCTGGTTTATGCATATACCATTTTGTTGTGTGGTCAAAATTTAATTTTTTGCATAATTCCCAGTGGATCACCTTCCCAACCCAGTTGTGTCTAGCTTTGTATTCTCGTTGTGCTAGTTTGCTACATTCGCAGAGTATATGGTTAACAGTCTCATCTCTATTACCGCAAAGTTTACACTTACTATTTTGTTGGGTCTTATCAATTTTCGCTTTGATGTAGTTTGTCCTTATGGCATTATTTTGTGCAGCAATTATAAGTGATTCTGTTTCTCTTTTGAGGTTTCCCTTTCTTAACCATGTCCAAGTCTTTTCATGTGCAACCTCTTCTATTTGTCGTTTGAAGCGTCCATATAATTGTTTTTCTTCCCATTTTTGTTTTCTAGTCTTTATTGTTTTTCTGTTTGTCCATCTGCCGTTTCTACTATTGTTGTCCGCCATAAGTAGTTTGTCTTTGCTCTTCCTTGTGTAATCTTCAAGTTGTTGGATTGTGGTTTCTACGCAGTCCTCTATGTTGGCAAGACCTCTTCCCCCTTCCTTTCTTGACACATACAATCTATCTCTATCATCTCTAGGGTGGAGAGCCTTGTGCATTGTCATTAATTTTCTCGTCCTTTGATCTATCTGTCTGAGTTCTTCTTTTGTCCATTTTAAGAATGGTCCTGAGTATCTTATAATGGGGACAGCCCAGGTATTAATTCCTTTGATCAGATTTCTGCTGTTAAGTTTCGTTTCCAGAAGTTTTTCTAGTTCTCCTGAGATATTCTTTTTTAACTTTTCCTTTCATTTCTGCTTGCATGATATTGTCCGCTCTAAAATTCCTAAGTATTTGTAGCTTTGATTTTCATCAAAGATTTTATAGTTTCCTTGTTTGGCAGTTGTATTCATTTCATTAGTTTTTCTTCACCCTTTTTAATTACAGCATAGCACATTTTTTCGATTCCAAGTTCCATCCCTATATCCTGGCTATATATTCTAATAGTTTGTACTAGGCTCACCAATTCTTTTTCATTTTTTGCAAAAATGTTAATGTCATCCATGTACATAAGGTGGTTTATCTTCTCTTGTGAATTACTAAATTTGTATCCCCCGGTACATTTTTTCAGTATATGGTTTAGTGGCATCATTGCAATAATAAAGAGTAGTGGTGATAATGAGTCTCCTTGGAAGATACCTCTTTGGATTTTTACTTCTGCCAGGGATTGTTTTCCAGCTTTTAACTGAACTCGCCAGTTTTCCATGGTTTTTTAATGAAGTTTATAATGTTATTATTATTATTATTATTATTATTATTATTATTATTATTATTATTATTATTATTATTTCACTCCATTTGAGTTTTTCACACCAGCCGTAGCCGGTGGTTCACTGGAAGCTGATTGACAGCAAGTCTCCTCGGGTCTCCAGGACTCTTCTGAGTATTCCAGCCGATCTTAACAATGCTGTAGTTTTGATGGTCTGGATTCCTCCTCTGATTTCCAGTTCATCCAGACTCTTTATGATCTATGGCTTTACAATTACTTTTGCATATTTTATCTCTCTATCAATCCATCTCTGTTTGTTACTATCTATCTAACTATTTCAGTATGTTCCTCTCTGTCTCTGTCTTTGTCTTTCACTGTCTATCTATCTATCTATCTATCTAATTCTCTATCTCTATTTATCTCTATATGATATTGTAACACTCTGGAAGTTGGTATGCCAAATATTGTCAATGATCCAATCTTCAGTCGAGAAAAGATTATATTTCCCCCTATGCACATCAAGCTGGGTCTGATGAAATAATTTGTCAGAGCTTTAAATACTGATTGTGAGATTTGTAATCTACATAGCAATCAATTTCTTACCTAACAATGAGTTTCATATAAATTCTTTTTATTGGGGAACATTTTTCAAACTGTGTTGCAAATAGAATTAGACTATGTACCATTTTCTTTTTTTTATTCACCAGCTAATTTAATAAGAGTTCAATCATATGGTTCTTCTGATAGATGACGAGGACAGTGAGACGAAGATAACATTTTGATATTTTGAAATACCTTGATAGCAAAAAATGATAGCATTCAGAAAAAATAAACAACTTCATATTTGAAATCAGTACATTAAAAATAATTAATAACGGTGGTTGATATCAATGCAACAAACATTTTTGTTGACGCAGTGTAATCAAACAAATACTTGGATCTTTGCAGAGAGTGGAAAAGGTTGTGGAACATGAAGTTGGTAGTGGATATCAATTGTAGTTTGATGCACTAGGAACAGTCCCTAAGGCTTTGGAAAGATACTGGAGGAATTGAGAATCAGAGGAAGAATAAAGACCATACAGACCACGCATACTCTTAAGATCAGCTAGAATAATCACGAGAGCCCCAGAGACCTGAGGAGACTTGTTGTCATTCAGACTCCAGTGAAAGACTACCAGCTAAAGTTGGTCTGAAAAGCTTGCAAGGAAAGAAATAATAATAATAATAATAATAATAATAATAATAATAATAATAATAATAATAATAATAATAATAATAATAATAAAAAATCTGGAAATCAGAGGAAGGATTGATACCATCCAGAACACTGCACTGTTGCAATCTGCCAGAATACTCAGAAGAGTCCTGAAGACCTGAGGAGACTAGCTGTCAGGAAGTTGGCAATATTTTCCACGTCAGACATTATACCAGGACCTGCTGTCTCTCCAGAACTGAACTCGTCCTGTCAGCTGGAGTAGAAGAATACACAGACTGCATCCCTTCAGAAGGGTACCCTCCAAAAGAACTACCAGTTTGTTATGAGTGGCAATCCATGTTCCTGAAGAATGGAATATTGGTGACTGAGCTGTCCAATTTGATCGTTACTTAGGCTAGACGGGCGGTTGGAGAGGCCACCTCCGATCAATCGGCTGGTTACATTAATGCCTTGCATTTATATAATTTTCTTAACCCTTTTTCTCTTATGGAAAACCCCAATCGTTTTATAATATATGTGCTAGAAGGCGGTTGTTGAGGGGCTTAGAGCCTGTGTATGACGTTAACTGCATCTAATGCTGAAGTTATAATTCTGAAACTCTGGGGAGTGTGGAGTACTCCTAATCAGCATTACACCTAGGTCTACCATGAACCAAAGGGGTTAAACATGTTAGGGTCGCATCTATGGGCTAAATAGGAAAAATGTGTGAAAAACTGAGTTTTAAAAAATGTGACTACCAATCAAGAATGAATAAAACAAAACATCTTCAGCATAAAATAACCCAACAAGGGTTGAAATGTCATAAAATTAACCAACCAATCAACCAATCAGCCAACCAACCAGAACTGAACATTTTATCTATTCCTGGAAATTGAAGCCCAATAAACGAAAATTACTCACAAAATTTTAAACATATTAAGAACTTTCATAAACAATTTTTATACATTTAAAATCAAAACTGTTAAGGAATTTATTAAAAAAAGGAATTTAAAAATAAAATAAATAATTGGGGAAATATCCAAAACTATCTCAGCTTAATGAAATTTATCAAAATATGAAAGATTCCAAAGCGAAATCATTTTAATTTTTATTTATTAGATGAATCATCAGCAATTATTAACTAGATTAATATAAAGAGTATGGAGATAGTAAATAATAGGGCAGACTGGGCTCTTTAGCCTTGGTTAAGCCACCGGTCAACTTTAAATTCAAACCTGTTAAATTCAGCGTAAAGAAATTGACATGTGTCACATCCTACCATGCGGAGGGGTCGGTATATATATATATATATATATATATATATAAGTAGTGGCTTACCGGTGGGTACGGGTACGATCGTTGGGACCGCCCAGGATCCAGGGGTTAAGACCGTGAAAAAACAAATACAAAGTGCTCAATACAATGTAGAGCATAATTTATTTAAGAAATGTATATAAAGTAACCAACTCGAGTTTCATCATCTGAATCATGAGGGTTACATCCGCTGAATTAATCGAGTATTCGATTAATATCCGTTGGTACCACGTACGTCTGTTGAAACGGGTCTTATCGTTATAGATGAACGCTGTTTATATATATATATATATATATATATATATATATATATATATATATATATATATATATATATATATTATGGGTTATTTTCTATAACTCCAACCTAAAAAGGGGAACCAGTCTGAATGAATGTTATAAATTATTTATTTTGTTATTGATCTACTTGGAAAAAAGAAGACGAGGTTAGGGTTAGGGTTAGAGTTAGTGTTTTGTGTTAGTTTAATGGGAAAATAATGGGTAGATTAATTAGCAGATAAAATTATTCCAGTTGTTGAGGGTCTTAGAGCCTGTGTATGACGTTAACTGCATCTAATGTTGAAGTTATAATTCTGAAGGCGAGGTTAGGGTTAAGGTTAGGGTTAGTGTTTTGGGTTTAGTTCCCCTTTTTGTTAGGTTGGAGTTATAGGAAATAACCTATATTATGTATAAAAGTTTATTGTGATTTCTATATCAAAAAGAAGTAGAGAAAACATTATAATTTTTTTAAATTAGTGCAATAGCATTAAAAAAAACTAAGAAAAAAATATTACAAGCACAGAAACTCGTTTTATTGCCACAGATTTTAGAAGCATGGGAAAATGTTTGTATTTTGTGTAATTGTTAGCGCATAATCATTAAAATCAAGTCTGGTGAGCTGTAGCTGTTGGTCACAACTCATTGATAATCAGTGATTGGTTGATTTAGTTGCCGTCTAGACAAAGACACCCCCAACCCCCCACCACCACTCAGTTCAATTTGTTTTCTCTTAATGACTCATCAACACCTGTTGAATATTCGTTTCCATGACGACCATCACAGTTGATACCTTGATGAAGTTTTCTTCTGAGTTTGCCTACATTAGTTTCTTCTCTTTCACTTTTAGTTTCACTTTCGAGTCGACATTTTGGCAATTCTTCTTCTTCTTCTTCTTCTTCTTCTTCTTCTTATTATTATTATTATTATTATTATTATTATTATTATTATTATTATTATTATTATTATTATTCCACATTCACTTTTTGGTAAACTTCTGTTTCTTTTTATCGTTCTTTCTCTTTCTCTTTATTATTCTTATTTTCCCCCTCCTCCTTCTCTGGTTGTTGTTTTTGTTGCTCTTCTTCTTCTTCTTCTTCTTCTTCTTCTTCTTCTTCTTCTTCTTCTTCTTATTATTATTATTATTATTATTATTATTATTATTATTCACACCTTTTGAGTTTTCACATCAGCATTAGCTGATGGTCTTTCACTGGAGTCTGAGTGACAGCAAGTCTCCTCAGGTCTCCAGGACTCTTCTGAGTATTCTGGCAGATTGCAGCAGTGCAGTGTTCTGAATGGTTTCAACCCTTCCTTTGATATCCAAACTTTCCAAACCCTTTTCCAATCCTTTTGGGACTGTTCCAAGTGCACCAACCACAATTGGTATCACTTTCACTTTCATGTTCCATAATTTTTTCAGTTCTCTGACAAGGTCCAGATATTTGTCCATTATTTCATTTTCCTTTAGCTTCACCCTGTGATCTGCTGGAACTGCAAAATCCACCAATTGACAAGTTCTTTCTTTTTTGTTTATCAACACTAGGTCTGGTCTTCTTGCTGGGATAAGGTGATCCGTTTTTATCTCAAAGTCCCAGAGAATTTATTATTATTATTATTATTATTATTATTATTATTATTATTATTATTATTATTATTATTAATTCCCTGCTACTACTACTGCTACTACTGCTACTACTACTACTACTACTACTTTTAAAACTGCCTCGTTAGCTTCATTGTTAACCTTTACTTCTTCCTTTTTTCTTTTTCTCCTCGTCTTCTTCTTTCTTCTTCCCCCTCTTCTTCTTATTTAGACACTATTCCACCGTGCTTAGTGGACAGAAAGGTGTCAACAACAAAAGGGTATATAACAAGTGAACTGATTCTATTTTCATTCTGATATTCATTTTTTATTGATTTTTTATTTGGACACTACTCCATCGTCCTTTCATTCTAAAGCGTGAAAAACGAGTTGGCTAAATATCTATCAGTTTTCCTCCTGGTGTTATATGGTCAAAGTTTAATAAGCATCTCAGTTTGTGGGGGGCAATTCTACGTCCGGGAGTTCTTTCTGTTGGGTTCCGGACTAGTTGAACTCTATTATAGTATATATTAACCGTAAACGAATTTCCGTGTTCTTGTCAAATATATCATTTTCCGAATGGGAAAAAAGACTCTAAGCAAACGTAGAAGGATGAAATAAACATAGAAACGATAAAGTAAAACAAGCAAAACTGCCATCTTACATATATTACTTACTAACCGTTTGGCATAACATAACCCCAGATGGGTTAATATGCCGTTAAAAACAATCAACCAACCATCTACAATCACACCAGGCATAACAATTACAGTGTTTTTCTTTTTAAAAAGTGTAAGCACTTAAGTTTTGCCATTTTATTTAAATTTAAATTCTTCGTATTGCAATATCTATTTGTTCTTAACCTTAAGATAGTATTTTAAAAACACATTGTTTAAAAACGTTTTGGTGGACCTGATTATCTGCTCATTTAAAAAAAAATTTTTTTTTTTTTTTACTCCAGTGGATTATTATTGATTATACACCAATCTATCAGATTGTAAAAACAAATTCTTAAAAGTTCTTTTTTTTAGTTTTTACCGGTGCTCATTTTCTCGTATAAGTTTATAGTAAATCGATCCCCCATAGCGGAACTGCTCGAACGGAACCCAAATTATTTATTTATTTTCCCATTAAACTAACCTTAAACCCCAACCATACCCCCCTCAGTTAAAATTAAGTTTTCAAACCCATCTATGGCTTAATGGTCTTTTTTTTTATATACAATTTAGTCGGAAACTGAAGTTCTTGATGACGTACCTGGGTGCTTTAATTCGCTCTCCTAGAAGATCTCTCTCTTTACAAATTGGGCTGTGTACGGCTACTGTTTATAGATTAACATAGAAGTCAGAATACTGTAAATACAATTGTCGATCGGTGGTTGATTCCCCTTAAGAACGTCCTGTATTATTTCTAGTTGTGGGTATGTATTTACCCAACCCATCCAATTCGAAAGCGGAGTATGGCTGGTTGGAATTGAGAGCTTTCCTTCTCCTAGACCGGTTGCCCTACCAAGACTGAAGATGATTTAACTGACTGAGTTTTGGCCTCTTTTCTTATTTTTAGTTAAATGAATTTTTAAAAAAAATGTTACAGATGGTATTTTTTTATAACTGTATTCTCGTGTTGCATGTTTACGTTTAAAAATGCCATAACAAGACCTCAAATACTTCAGTTCCAGTGTTCTTCGGAAAAAGAGATTTTATCTCGAAATATCAAGAATAAATTACAGGTTAACAAACAACACCATTGTTCTCTATTATTTTTTCTTTACGCTTGCATTTGTGATAGCCTTCAAAATCAACCTCCAAACCAAAATATACACAATGCTTCAAGCAAATTATAAAACTCTTATATATATATATATATATATATATATATATATATATATATATATATATTCATAAGTACATACATTGTATATATATATATTATATGTGTATAACATATAGAAACGCGTTTATATCATAGCAGATATTGACCATAAAGGAATTTACGTGTTCTTGTCAGATATGGCTATATGAATATATATACTGGAGTTCGTATATTTGGCAGAGTACGATACACCTTGTGAAGTGAGAAATTTTCTGAGTGCGTGATTTTGTCTGTTCATGGTGCTGGTGGTGGTGTTAGTGGGGGTCTCACCGTCAGTCGAGAAGTCTCTATTTAGCCAAAATCCCGGCACTCAGCCAACATAGAGAATTTGCAAGAAGTTTCCGAAAACCGATAAGTCACGAAACTATACAATATTCTTGCCTGTTTTTCTCTCCTAAAAATAATAAATTGCCGCTCACTGACAAAGTTTCTATGCAATCTATTTTGCTTCTACAGCAAGTCGGTCCGGCCAGACCCTATCTACAGGTCTTATCTCCCACCTCAACGACCCGTTCTCTTTCATTCTCCCCTGCTGCCTTTCCAGACGCTGTAAATGTCAAGAAAATCTGTTGTAATCTCCTTGTTGATGTCCTGCCTGGTCGGGTAGCAGCCGAGGAAGGGGTGGACAGAAAAATGGCCGCCAGACGTCGTTCTTTGCAAAAAGGCGCGAAATTTAAGGCCCATAAAAATTTTGGTTTTTGAGACTTTTGGATTAAGAGGTTTACATTACATAAATATGCATATACATACACACACTCACTCACACACACACACACACACACACACACCACATATATATATATATACACACACACACACACACACACACACACACATATATATATATATATATATATATTTATATATATATAAATGTATATATATATATATATAATGTCGAGACAGACACACATAGAGAAAGTAATATATATTCACACAAAGATAGATGCATTTTCAAATATTTATAGTTTGTTGCAAAACAGTAATTTATACGCTCGCATACATAAAATCTATGTTTTCTAATGTTTTCTCATATATATAAATAGGGTCGGCTTTGCTCAGTCAAGGAACCAAAAGTTTCCGAGTTCGATACCAACCCTCGCCAATTCAGCGTATAAGTAGCACAGGGGTCTATGCGGTAAAGTAAGGAGCTGTTTCTAGATGTGGAGCTCCACCAACACAGATGCAAAAAACAATCCTCTTGGTCTAGTGCTAGTGAAAAGGGGATAGACTCCCTCACTGTCTGGTTAATACCGACTTTAGTTCATCCCGATGACTTTACTTACTTTATATATATATATATATATATATATATATATATATATATTGGAGGATATGTGCTTAATTGAAGTCGTACCTAATTTTGAAAGTTAATTAATTAATAATTAATTAATTAATTAATTAATTAATTAATTAGGTCCGCATATCTACTTAAATGTAAGGCTAAACAAATCATATCATCATAAGTAGGTATGCCCGCCTAATTAATAAATTAATTATTAATTAATTAACTTTCAAAATTAGGTACGACTTCAATTAAGCACATATTCTCCCAAACATTGTCGGCTAAAAAAACCATATGAAAACACATCGCTTGTGTATTTACTTCTCATATATATATATATATATATATATATATATATATATATATATATATATATATATATATATATATATATATCCAGGCACTAACACCGATGGAAGTGTGCGAACTTCAAGAAGATCTATGTTGAAAAAATAAGAATAAACCATTTTATCTCATTCCATGAAAGTATATTGGTGGGCCTATGAACTTTTCAGCCAAATCTTGTATAAATTTCTGTGTGTATATGTGTATACATGTTTGTATGTATGTGTGAATTTATTTGTCTGTGCGTGTATACGTTGTGTGCTAATGTGTGTCTAAATAGATTTGCATAGGTATGTACATATGTGCGTGTACATATACATAACTCTTTTATACATAAATATTTCCCTCTCTCTCTTCCCCCTCTCTCTCTCTTTCTCCCCCTCCCTCTCTCACACACACATATATATATATATATATATGTGTGTGTGTGTGTGTGTGTGTGTGTGTGTGTGTTAGTGTGAGTGTGTTTGTGTGCGTGTGTATGTGTATGTGTGGGTCAGTTTGTGCTCGCGTACACTATGAAATATTTATAAGATATTTACTTTTGAAATTAAGTGCCAGGCGCTCCTCTGAACAGGATGTCCATGATCTTCAAATATTGGGGTTGTTTGAAACAATAGACATTTATCACCTTTTTTACATGTAACATAATTTCTTCCTTTTTCTTGTTATAATATATCAATTTCAAGATAGTAATATTATAGCAATAGCTGTCCTACTCGATACATCTAGGATATTTATTTTACATGATCCAAAAATGATTCCCTTAAATATCGGATATTATTTAACTCTTTGTTTTTGAACCGCTGGTTCTACCACCAATGCGACCTTATCATAACCAAAGTACAAAAGCTGATTGTCCGTTCATTATAATGGAGCCGAACGACGCAAAATGGAATAATAATATGATTATATTTGAATAGAATAAGTTCTGATGTAAATAGGTAGTTAGTGGGGATTAATAAATGTAAAAATAAATAAAACAAAATAAAATAAAATAAGATAAAATAAATAAATAAATAAAAGACACAAAATAACGATTTCCCAGAGGGCTTCGGACCGGAAGATCCCTCTGAGCTTGTGCACCCCCCCAAAAAAAAAATTCTTGGCGCCAAAAAGGTCTCTAAGCCTCTTTAACTCCGAGACTTTGGAGAGGTAACACCTATCGACTTGCTCGGGAAAAATTCCCCTCAAAGAAATAGTGTGAACCCGATAATAAAGATCTTACTCTAACGTCATCCCTGTCTCTATTCCTTCTCATCTTTTCATTAAATTCGATTCCAGCTTACCAGTCCAGAAGAAGAAGAAGAAGAAAGAACCAGCTTTTATTGTGAACAAGATATCCGTACAAACGAACCTAACTTCTTCCCATAAGTGAACTTTGAAATATCCCATCATACCGTAATTAAATTCTACCTACTAATTTAACTTTATATCTATTAACTAGTTGTTCTAACTAATTCTTAATCACTTCCCTTGTTTAACTCCTATTTTACTTTAAGCCACTCACAATGGCTCTCCTACCAAAGAACAAAAACTGTTGGTTTCATTATAATTGAGCAGAATGACTTGGAAGACAATAATGATAAGACTTTATTTGAATAGAATGAGTTCTGAGGTGAATAGATAGAGAACTTTGAAATATCCCATCATACAGTAAGTAAATTCTACCTACTAATTTAACTTTATATCTATTAACTGGTTGTTCTAACTAATTCTTAATCACTTCCCTTGTTTAACTCCTATTTTACTTTAAGCCGCTCACAATGGCTCTCCTATCAAGGAACAAAAACTGTTGGTTTCATTATAATTGATCTGAACGACTTGGAATACAATAATAAGACTTTATTTAAATAGTGTTGTAAAGGGAAGTAACCGGATAATCCCTTACGTATGCAAATGAATACGTATAAAAAAACAACAGGTAGATTAGCCCAGCTTGATGTGGGGTGATCTCCAACCACGAACGTTGTTTCGTATTCTCGGATGTAAACCCACGTGCTACAACTCTTTCAGAAGATAAGAAATCTTTACCAAATCCTCTTTTACGCTCAGACACTTTTTACCTTGCCGGCCGGGAGCCATTTTTGTTATTTGTATTTATTGTAATAATAAACTATTATTACAACCACTTGTAATCTTCTCGTTAATGTATTTCTAATACATAACAAATAGAATGAGTTCTGAGGTGAATAGATAGTGAACTTTGAAATATCCCATCATACAGGTAAAAAAAATAACAAGAAAATTAGATACATTCACAAGGGAAATTTGGTATGCAAAGAGTTAAGGCTTCATTTTAAAATCCTGTTTCTACATTTATTCTATATAAAAACATTGGCTGAGACCTAAAAAAATACTTTAATTTTAAAACTTCAGTAAACTAATTTCAAAGCAGTATGATCGGTTGGACAGTTGAATCTTACGGCATGTCAACCCACGGGTTATTTTTTCCCGAAGAAATTTTTGTTTTATTCATTCTCGTTGGGTATTCAACTTATTGTTTTTATCTATTTAACCCTCAGATGGGCTCCTAACATGTATCACTCCGATGTTAGAGTGAATCAGAGAGTAATGGCAATGATGGGGTTACTCCACACTTTCAAAATAGGAACCTCACTACTAGATAGAGGTTAACGTCATGCCCAGGATACTAAAACTCTCAGCCATCACTTTCTATGTAATAAAAAGGGTTGGGTGATTGCCACGAGAGCAATACGGTCGGGACAACCATATAGGTGCTAAAACTTGACTTGATGGGAGGGTACCTCTCCAACCGCCCGTCTAGCCCAGGTAAAGGCCACAGTGGAATGTTGCATGTTATGGACTCATCAGACACCCGGATTCCGTCCTTAAGCATCACAGGTCTCCACGCACGGCCAACAGGAGGTCTCATTGGGAGGTCTTTCTCATCTACACAGGTGTAGTCTGCGTATTCTACAGCCCTATTCGACAGAGTTGTCAGAGCAATATGTGTTAGAGTTCCATCCATGGGTCAAATAATCATGTTCAAAATATTTGTATTAAATATCATTTATATTAAATAATATATAAGTAAAAAAAAGTAAAGCAGGTGGATTGGCCTATTATATGTATCTGGTGGATAATGAGGGTGTCTATCCCCTTTATTACTCGGAAGTGGAGCGTCACACGTACCATCAGCTCTCCACTTTACCGCACAAATCCAAGCGGCACTACTCATGAGTTGTCGAGGGCCTGGTATCGAATTCGAAACCTTGTGGTTTCAAGCTGGATATTCTATCGACTGAGCTGAAGCGGGATGTGAGTAAGGTAATTGTACTCATGTTAGTTACTTGAAGTTAAAATCGTTTTAATAAGAATGTTTTCTTTGTTACTTGAAACCATAGAATAATTGTTAGGTTCCATCTATGAGTTAAATAAAACATATAATAACAAATACAGACTTTATTGTCTTAGCACTTGGACATGACATTATATATGACAAGATGCAATACGATAAAAACAAATAGGACTAAAGTCCTAAAGAAGTAAGAAAGAGTTAATGAAGAAACAAGAGAGTGAGAAAATCCCGGGCTGTTGTATAAGTACCTAGCCACCTATGGGCGAAACCTTCGCAGTAAGGAAAGATGAACTTTTGGACCCAAGTCCATCCCAGCAGGGGAAGACTATTGCTGCAAGTTGTAAAAAATAAGTACCCATTAAGAATCAATAAAAGAAAACCTCTTCGGTATAAAAGGATCCAACAAGGGTTGACATGCCGTAAAATCCAAACAAACAACCAACCACAATGTAGAGGTAATACGTGTAAATACAAAGAAGCTTTTTTTGGTTGCCCCTTTTTAAAAAGGAAGGTGCTATTCGCAGAGTTCCGTCCCGGCTTCCTGTCTTAAAAACGCTAGGCGGTGTTAGCTTTAAAAAATTGTCGATAAAAACACCTTCAATGAAATATTTAGATATTCTTGTTTATTTAAACTAAAAACAAGACATTAAACAAATATGAATAAAAGAAAATCTGAGTATTTAGATATTCTTTTATATTTTAATAAAAAAATGTCAGGTGATTTTTAATTAAAAAAAAAAATTATTTTATGGTAAAACAGTCCGTTTTTAAAATTTTTTTTTTTTACCACAGATTCAATTTCTTTGTTGATATTTTGTTAGCAGAATTCTGTATTCATGGTTCTTTTACTAAAAAGCTCTCGCATCAAAAATATTCTGATATAATTATACAAACTTACATTTATAGAAAAAAATATTTTTTGTCGGTTCATTTTTTCAGATTTCATTGAAGGTGTTTTTATCGACAATTTTTTAAAACCTAACACCACCTAGCATTTTTTAAAGCAAGAGGTCGGGACGGAACTCTGCGAATAGTACCAAAAGGAATTTTTGAAAAGGTGTCTTATCTGTATTACCTACTACCTTTACTCACAAAATACTTATTATTTTTAGTAACTTTTCAAAATTCATCTAAAATTGAACATTGATTATGCACTAACTTCGACTTTTATTATCTTTGTTTTCTGTAAACTTTATGATCTTTGAATCAATAT
>CM042164.1:85152441-85154941 GCA_023376005.1 Doryteuthis pealeii | reverse complement strand
TATCGTATACAATTCGATAATTATAGAAGATAATAATGACAAGTGAATTTCGCAAAGAATTTTTCGGTGTGTAGAACATCGTACAGACTGTTTTAACTTTATTAAGTCTCATCAGCGATGTATACTAACGATTTTCTCCGACAGAAATCGAAACCGGGACTTCAGCAGGATAATCAGAAACTACACTGCTTCGGCCACGATACAGCACGGAAAAATTCCTGCGAAATTAACCTGTCAATGATACTGAGACGTCTCTACCATATGAGGCATGGGGCATTATTATCTTCTATAATTATCGAATTTTATGCGATATGCGCATTGTAATTACCTTCAAGCAAAAATATAGATATTAATATATAAAAGGAATTCAACGCCGGGTAGACGTATCTAGTAATTAAATATATATACAAATAGTATCTTCAGTAATTGATATAATTAATGTAGTTTTTAATTGTCTGTAGCATACAATAATATACTAGTGTCCTGGGTATTACATTAAACAACATCTAATTGTAAAGGTCCAGTTCCGGAGCTTTGGAGAGTGTTGAGTACCCCTTTATCATTATTACTCCCTGGTCCACTCTGACCCGGAGTGGTAGTATATGTTAGGGTCCAATCTATAGGTTGAATAGAAAAAATAAGTTTAAAACAAAAATAAGTTTTTAAAAAATTGAATACCCTTCAAGTATAAATCAAACAAAATGTCTTCAGTATAAAATAATCCAACAAAGGTTGACATGTTGTAAAACCCAACCAACTGGCAGATCATTGTCAGTGAGTTTGATTCTCACTGGGTGCCCTATATTGCTGGCTTTGTGCTGAACTAATTTTAAGCTTAATAAATGACTAAGGCCCTTAACAATGGTTAGCCAGCTAGTCTAGGAAACCATAGTGAGTGAGTTGGATTCTCACTGGGTGCTCCATACTGCTGGCCTTGTGTCTAAACTAAGTTTTAGCTCAATAAATGACTAGGTCACCAAATGTGGTATATTGGTTATCCAGCTAGTCTAGCAGACCATGTGTCCAGGATATGGGATGTTAACAATGGTTAGCCAGCTTTTGGGAGGGTGTAGTACCCCTTCGTCGTCATTTCTCCAGTTCCACACCCACCTCGAGTGGTAGTATCTGTCAGGTTCTCATCTATGGATTAAATAGAAAAAATATATAAAGTTGGTCATTTTTTAAAATTATTTTGTAAGAATTTAGAAAAAAGATGCTAGCACATCAAAGAAAAATCTGTAAAACAAATTGTTACACATAAACTTGAAAATTATTTTATCAAAATAATTCAATGAATCCACCGTTAGTTTCAATGACTAGTATGACTTGCCCGAATCTTTATCAATTTTGAATATAGTGCTGGTTATAGTGGAGTTGAGAGATTGTATGTAATTACCAACACCTCAATACGTGTTACATAATTATTAGATTCCTAATATTTGTGTACGGTAGTGTAGAAACCAAAATTGCTGTTATAAATTCAGCCGGCAGCCTTGAAGGATTGAATGACAAGGCTTGACCTTAGTCCTGATCCTTCCGGTGGATACCGTGAGAATCGGTGGAGAAGACCCTCTTCCGGTTTAGATTAGAGAGAATTTTAGTCAGATCGGCCAACACCACGACGGTGGTAATTCGTGTTATGCACTGTGCCGACTCAATCTGCGCAGGTAGTCTGGTGGGGATTTCAGAATAAAATATGATCTAAGTTAAATCGAAGTCTTGTGTTATTATCTAAAAACTACTAATGACACAGGGCTTCTGATAAAGAGAAATCCCCAATGGAAAACCAGACACGAAGTCCCCAAGACAAAGTCCAGACGCTAGAAGAGACGCTAGAAGAATAGAAATAAGAAAGTAAGGAAAGAGGGTATACAACACACGTATAGGATGGGTCAAAATGCCATCGATTTTTAAAGTAGAGATTAACAGGTTTGCATTCAGAATTTTCTTTCTCCTAGACTAGTTGCCATACCAAGTTCAATTAATGTTCGAGATTGTATGTAATTACCAACCCCCCCCACACACACACACACGCGCGTAGAATGCGGCACAATGTTTGAATTCCGATTTGTCTTTCTCCTAGACTAGTTGCCATAGAAGTTCAATTAATTTATTTGAATGATTAGACAGTTGAAGTGAGTTTGTTGGAATATTTGGCTATATAAGTTTTGCTGGATCCCACCACTTAAACTTATAGACTATGTGTACTGCGTGAGTTCAATCAGCCAATAAACACGCTGGTTAATTAACTATATAGTGGTCGATATTCAAAGGCGTTCAGTTGCTCATAGTTAACACGGACAAACGAATCAACAACTAAGGATTCTGCCTAACACTAAGGAATACAAGGATTCTGCCTAACACTAAGGAATAAAAGGATTCTGCCTAACTCTAAGGAACACAAGTATTCTACCTAACCCTAAGGAATACAAGGATTCTGCCTAACACTAAGGAACACAAGGATTCTACCTAACACTAAGGAACACAAGGATTCTACTAA
>CM042164.1:85129941-85147441 GCA_023376005.1 Doryteuthis pealeii | reverse complement strand
ATGCTTCTGATTAAAAAAAAAATTTAAAAAAAAATTAATTTTATTCTTAAAACAGAACACGCACTTTTCAAAAATTTTCAGCGGTTGAAATACAGCGTTCGTTTTTGTAAACAGTCTTTTAACGGATATCTTTCTCCCCCTCTATGTCGCTCGTGATGAAGACCAACCTATCGATTTGGTCGAAACAGATCTGTCAGCAATTACATAACAAACATATGTTTTTTCAAAATGTTAAATTTCATATATGTATTATGTATTGTGGCAAGTTATTTAAGCAGGTTGAAAATAATGAAGAAGGCATATTCCTCAGTCTTTAAAAAAACCTGCTTAAACATTAACTTGTTGTCCAAATACACAATACAGATTGAATTCGAGGAATGAAAAGATTTTCAATCTGTTATTGTGTNATTGGTATTTGGACAACAAGCAAGAGAGAGAGAGAGAGAGAGAGGAGAGAGAGAGAGAAGGGGGGGGGCAGACAGAACGACAAGACAGAGATTAAACTGACAGACGAGAAAACAGAGAGACAGTGAAGATAATGAGCGAGAAGAAGATAGACCAAATGGACAGAGAACAATATATATATATATATATATATATATATATATATATATATCATTATATATATATAATATAAAAGATACAGAGAAATAACAGAAGACAAAACGTAGACAGAAGACATTCAGAAGATAAACGAGAGATTTAGTTGAGGAGTCAGGATCGAGAGGAAAGACAGAGACAGAGCTGACAGAAAACAGATTATATAAGAGAGAGAGAGAAGAGAGAGAGAAGGAGAGGAGGGGGAGAAAGAGTTAGAGAGAGTACTTGTGTGTGGTTGAGAGAGAGAGAAGAGAATGAGAGATGAGAGAGAAGAGGGAGAGATAGAGAAAACTCGTAACCAATGAACAAGGGCGAGAGAAAGACGAGAGATGTTTTTCTCTGTCACGTGGTGTGAAATATTGGGATCACATGACGCGACTTCCTGAAAACACGATAAATTCATTTCTTCACAGGATAAGATTTTTATTCTTGCAGATACCAAATAAAATGTTTCTTCTCGTTTCTTCGACCCATTACGGCAACGTTCTCGTGTTACATTTCTCGGGAACACCATGATGACCAAATATCGTAGCCCTACAGGTTGAGGCAAGTAGCAAAAGCTGGATGACGCACCTCTGCAGAGGGATAAGAACCCGCTCCCCTCAATGAGTCACCGCCTTGCTTGTAGGGTTGCGACCCGTGATAGCCCTATTAGGTTGGGGCAGTAGCAAACGCTGACTGGGTTAAGTATTCTGGCAGCCCATCCCTCGTTTCCAGATGTACATGAATAAGTAAGCAAGCCAATAAGAATCCAGTGTTAACGTATGCCTTGTAAGTCCTTCGATTCAAAGAATCCAAAATGTCAATGGAAATACTTCAGAACGGTGTGTCTATTAATACAGCCAGACAACAGCAGCAGCAGTGCCGTGATTGGACAATAGAATCCACCCCAGTCACGTGGTAGTTAAAAGTCTAATCTAAGGAGTGACCATTTGCCCCATGCCTTATATCAAATATAATTCAACAGACTGCCACCTCTGCAGAGGGAGTAAGGCCGCTCCCCATTGAGTCACCTCTGGCTGGGTAAAGTGGTGCTTAAAAGGAAATCTTGGTGGGCTGAGCAAGACCATTCATAGCGTTGTAAACTCCACTTTGCCCTCACTAAGGCCAGACGGGCGGTCGGAAGGCCTCCCTCTGTCCAAGTTCTTGCCACCTATATGATTGTTTCCCAACCATATTACCATCATGGCAACTCGGTAACCTTTTTATTATTATGTAAGAGAGGTGTGGCTGAAGTCATGAGGTTCTGGGTATGACGTTAAACTGCCTCAGAGATGAGGTTTCTAATTCCTGAGCTCTGGGGAGCTGTAGAATACACTCATTGCCATTACACCCAGTTATACTCCTGACCCGGAGTTGTAGTACTGTAGATCCCTATCTATAGGTAAAAATAAATAAAGAATTGAGGTTTAAAAATAAGTTTTTTAAAAATGAATACCGACAAAGAAGACTAAAAAAACATCTTCGCATAAAATAGCCAACAAGGGTTGACATCTCCGTAAAATCCAACCAAACCGAGTAGCCGACAAGCCTGACCCACGGAAAGAATGATAAGCTTAAGATTGTATTGGCGAACCGGCGGCGTCATCATGGATAGTAGTTTGTTCTCTGTCTTGGAATTTTACAGATATAAGGTGTGCTAATGGTCACTTCTAAATAGAGCTCCGTGACTAACACGTGATCCATGACGGAGGTAACCTCTCTCATCCAATTCACTTGGCATAGTTGCTCGCTTGCTGCATGCTATGTTGTAATTGTATAATGATCGCGCGTGATTCTAATCGTTAGCTCATTGCCCACTGAGGATCTGTCTGGACGTCGGAACGTAGGTAGTTATACTCGACGGGACTTATATCACGGTCAGCAGAGGATTCTACGATTTCAGACTTACTTACTTTAGAGTTGCTTTTCACAACGTGGCAATAGATGGCGCGCCAGAACAGTCAACACGTGTCGTCGGGTGTAGGATTAGTGATGGTCTGCATATTCAACTTAGTCCTGAATTTCCAAAAATCGAGCAGATAATTTTTGAGATCTCACTTTGTATGATAATTGTGGATGGACCAAAATTTATTAAACCACATCCTGTTTTCAACCCCTTAACTTCATGGCTGTGAGGGTGGTGCTCCTATGGACATAAAAGTTTCTGGCTCGTATGCCAAGGTGTAAGTTATCCTTAAAACCAGCTTGGGTGCGCGAGAGGGCATATCTTTTATGAGGTTTTAATTCTCAGAATTTTAATGATTCGTTTATTTTGAGTTCTGGACCCTCAAACATCAGACAGTCTCGTGTAGGCCGGCCAGTAAAATATTTACAATTCGTGAGTGTGTCTGGGTACAAATAGGATGCGGCCTTGCGCAATAAAATGAGATGGAGAAAAGTGGGTTGTGGTGTTGTGTGTAGTGTGGTGAGTGTGTGTGTGTGTGTGTGAGAAAAGAGCGAGAGGGTGAAGACAGCACAGACAGATAACTGATGACAGGTGAGGGTCATCGGGGTACAGTGCTGTTAGTCTCGGACACACTATGATGTAATGTATGTTAGAATTCGAGTATGCTGTTTGCGAGCACCCGGCCTGTGCCGTTAAAATACACGGAGCTGCACCTCTGCATGAGGGGTAAAGATCCTCCCCCCGCAAATGGCGCGACCCTTCGTTGTTGACCGTGGGGAATGGCACCATGATGCTGTTCGGCTGAAGGTGCTCCTGCATGAGGTCAATCGTCGTGCAGTGTGCCGGCGGACATATGTGTGTCCCATCATGTCTTATAGGAAATAGCTCGCGGCTAGGTCACTCGTATCTTATATGCTGATGTGTCTGGCAATTCCTATCTCTTTGGCCCACTGCTTGTGTAGGTACTAGAGGTGCTGACGGCGATTGCATGTCCTGCGAATGACGTTACTCTAACTAGAGTGGTGTAGGTCTGCAAGTTGATTGTGACTATCGCCGAATACCCTCAGCCACCCATTTGCTTCTCAGGTCCTCCTGGTTGGAATCAGAGCAGTTGAAGGTATGGTTAACCTGTTATGGGTCTCATTATGGTTAAATAATGAAAATTTGTCTTGCACAAAAAAAAGAAAAGAAGAAGATAGTTCGCACACAATTGGCTTACAGAATAATAGAGTACCAACCTTAGTTTGATTGCCATATAAAACAAAAACCAAGACTGTAGAGAATGTGCTTTTAATCGATTGATTAACGATCGTATTGTTTAAAATTTTATATATAGAACTTATCGCATCGCTTGATCGGCTCCTCTATTCTTTGACCCAAAGTAGGGGTGCCTAGATAGATATCAGACGTACTCAGTAGGTAACGACGGCGTGATCTTAAATGGGTGTTAATCATTTAAGAGAACTGAGCGTTAGCGTTCAAGTAATGTTGTCGTCGAGACATAACAGCGAGCGAGCGCTGTTCTAGCTAGGTGTGGTATGTATTATCAGCATACATCTGGTAATGGACAAAGTTCCAAATATACTCGGCAGGCAGCTTGAGATCTAAGATGCAGTCGTTTCGGTGGTGTTCCTGATGGGAACCTAAAAGTATTTATGGGATACACTACGGAAACAGTAATTAAAAAAACACAATAATTATATATTGGAAATTTCGGGGTCTAATCTGCTCGTTACACTGGTAACCGAAACTACAATCATTGCCCTAGAGCACAGCTATAGGGTAAATGTGGGACATACCAGGAATTTAACCTTGCTTGAAGCAACCATCTCCTAGGGAGAAGGAAAACTCTAAATTAAAAAAGCCCATGCTAAACTCGGCTTAAGAAACTTGACTTTGTGTCACATCAGGCTCATGCGAAGAGTTGTATTTTATATTATTCGGCCTCCTCAAGTCATGATCGTCATCGACGATATAACATTTAAACTATATCAGAGTCTCTCACGCAGCTTTATGGAAATAAGATAAAAACACTTACTAAATCTTGATCAACAAGGGTAAAACGTGAATATTTTCTACTTTTAGTACTTTTAACATGACGTAGATGTCTTTAAGAGAAGATTTGATTTTCTTAATAACAATTGGGGTTCTTGAAGCAGACATGCTTTATCGACCATTGAATATCCACGGTGGAACTCCAGTGATACTTTTGTGTGATGGCCAGTCAATAATGTTACATGGGCCCCAGAGTCCATGGGGCCCTCTGGGCTGAGATCTACCTCTATTGCTAAGGAATGTAATCGTGCAACGCGTATGGCCATTTTTCCAAACCAGTAGTCTCTAATAAAAAGACCAATTGGTTGCATAGCCTTTCCTTGTACCGGCACTAAAATATTCTATATGTTATATACTTCTCTTTCCTTCTTACTCTGGTCGTCTATTTCTTCCGGCCTGGAGTATCCGTCTAAGGTCTTCGGTCTGGTCTTCTATTGAGGATTCCGTGTCTGTTTCTGGGTTGGGATCAACTCCTTATCCGAAGCCCTGTGTTGACCATTGGGGGTTGGTTTCTAGGTAATAAACACAAGACTTTCCGATTTAACGATGATGTTACTTTATTCGTAGAACCCCAGACGCAAGACATCGTCGCGCAGTGAGAGCTCACATCTTGCCTACGCGTTCGCTTTAAGTTTTAACTGCCTAAGACGTGACTTGAGCTTGCTTCACACCTTAACCGCGGAGGGCTTCTATCGGGTTCCCGTTCTCACGCGTTCCCCCGCAAGGCAAGGTCGCAGGTGAGTCAAACATTGTCACTCACTCTCCAGCGCATCAGCTATACTGAATCGCCAACATGATTTCTACACCATTCATGAATCAATTAGGTTATCTAATGTGATCGTAACAAAATCGAAATTGCGATTTGAAATTATTAACGCCGCAGTAGTTTAAATATTAGTAAAAATTATTAATAATACAAATAAATAAACTTTTGTCATTGAAGCGATGTCTCCATGAAAAAGTTTATTTCATTAAGTTAATGGAGGGGGGATGGCAATTCAAATCCGTGTTCGGGTACCCCTTGATTGTTGGGTTGGTTGGTTTGGTGGTTGGGTTTTTATGGCCATCAATCCATTGGGTAATTTTATGCCGCGATTATGTTTTGTTCTATCTTTGGTAAGATACAGCTGCAAACGTGTGCACCACCTGCAATATCTTGCCAGATCTTGCTTCTATTGGGGTATTTAGGTAATAGTGATAGGTTTAGTTTAGTTGTGTTTGGAAATCAAGTTTTCTGTTGGAGGATTTGGAACATCAAGAGGAGTGTGTGGGTGATTTGTCGGAAGGTCTATAAACTTACAATCCTTGATGCCACCCTGCTGATTGAGATGATATGATGATGATGAGATAATGATGATGATAAAAAAACCCCTCCTCGAAAACCTGGGGAAGTTCCATCTAAATCCGATATTAGACCCCAGTTATAAATACTGAATCGTTTGGTATTTTTAACTTGTAGTGATTCAAATTGTCTCGCTTCCTCTAAAAAGAAAAACTAATCTCTTCTTATTATTCTTTCGCTTTTTCTTCTGTCTGGATCAAAAAGGAGGGTGAATTTTTTAGCGGCGAGTTAAGAATCGTGAGGAGTTCATGGCAAGTTTTCTTGTCAGCTTGGTCAACGAGCTATTGGATGACCTGCTATGGACTGGACAACGACAGGCAAAGGGGACAAAATGTAGAACAATTCTATCGCCCAGTGCAAGGACGGGACAGTAAGTGCCGGTCCGGGGGGTTGGCCGTTACGGGATTGTAGGCGGCTGGGGCTAGGAGGGCCGGCGGGTGGTGGGTGAACGCCAAACGTGAAATAGAAATGGGCGTTGCATCATATCTTCGCGTAAGAAGGCTCAAGCAAATAGTAACAACAAAAATCAATCAGTCAATCGGAAATATCATCGCATGATCCGTATCCGATTTTTTGGGGGGACGGGCCATCAGGGTGGGAACGGCCAGACCCAAATATAATAATAATAATACATAATAAAACTAATCATAATTATCATAATAGCATAAATAATTGCTGGACCTTGCCAGACGCAACTCGACAAAAGTTTAACGGGCAACATGAAAGTGAAAGTGATACCAATTGTAGGTTGGTCGCGACTTGGAACAGTGCCGCAAAAGGCATTGGAAAAGGGTTGGAACAGTCTGGAAATCAGAGGAAGGATTGATACATTCATAGGCACTGCACTGCTGCAATCTGCCAGAATACTCAGAAGAATCCTGGAGACCTGAGGATGACTTACTGAAGTCGACTCCCAGTGGAAAGCCATCAGCTTAATGAGCTGGTGTGAAAACTCAAAGGATAAATAATATAACTGATTATGAAAAGATAGACGCTTGGAGGCCTGTCCCAGGAATTGAAAAGGCTGTAGATCATCATGAGGGTGAAAGTTGATACCCAATTGGTAGCTGGGGCACCCATGGAACGATCCAAAAGAGGATTGGAAAAGACTCCACTGGAAACACCATCACATAATGCTGATGTGAAAACTCAAAAGGAGTCAAAAGTAAATAATCTTATTATAATGGATTGTGTGTATTGAAGCCTCTGGTAACCACGAGAACTCTTATAATCACTACCTGTAGTCACAATTTCTTCTAGTTTTTATTCACATTCCTCCCATTGATTTATTTTTATGTAAAGCGCTCAATATTAATAAAATTGTTAACATAATTTAGGCTACAGTTGGCCATATCCTACATACAGATAACAAGCAATTCTATTCGTATATCAAACAAAAAGGCGGTTTAAGGAGACTTGTGTCACCTCCACTCCAGTGGAACCACACTTAAGGCGATGTGTGGAAAACAGTTCATTGTAGTGTCACGGAAATTTCATTTACTTTTAAGGGTATCTGGACTTCTTCGGATCAGATACAAACGGACCACAGAGTCAATGTCCCTGGTTTTCTTCAATCTAAACTAGAGTGGAAATTTTTGCAGTGAAATTCGAAGCCAGGAGCACGCCATTGACCCAAGTTATGACCATCTTATTGCAAAACCACAACGCGACGGATGATGGTAACACCCACCCGCTTGCCTGCCAGACTAGACTCCCCCGTGAAAAAGTACCTTATGGGAACTAAACAGATGGCACGGCGGGAGAAGAGTATATCCCAAAATTGGTTCAAGAGGACCAATTTAAGACGTGCTGAAGAAATGCGCCATTGCACCACCACAAGCCTGGACGACAGGGCTGGCGAGATCATGCTGGCCGCACAGGGAGCTAAGGCGACCTCAATATCGAAATTACAGGGTGCAGCAGCGGACTGCTACGTATGAAACCAAGCAGATGCGGAAATCGTTCCTTGAATGCTGTGAACCGCCATCCAATATTGCGATTGATCTCGAGTGTGACCAGAGGGCCCTCACGCAATGCTACACCGACGACCTTGTAAATTTATTCTTGGAATATTTCGGAGATAAAATCTCTTTTTTCAGAAGACACTGGAACTGAAGTCGTCTGTTGTCTGTTATGGCATGTAAAAGACCATATCAAGACGCACAACGAGCTTCAGTTCCAGCATGTCCGTTCTGAAAAGAGATTTTATCTCCGAAATATCAAGAATACATGCACAGGCTAACCAAACACCAGCCATTGTACCGTGTATTATATTGTTTCTTTACCACCTGGCATGTGATAGCCTCCCACAAAAAAACCAATGATATATAGTATATTATAGTATATATTATATTATATATATATATATATATCGTATATATATAATATATAAAAGTCATTCACGTACTAGTCCTGTTTCCGACGTACACGTCTCGATTTCATATCAGGCATTATCTAACCAACCAGAAGTCAGCAGCCCGCGACATTAGAAGCAAAGTGTTTTTCTGACAATACCATACATTCTTCGTACATCATGTCAAACTCTTCGGAGAGGGGCTCAATCCATTTTTAAAAGCAGAATCTTGAGGTTTAAATTTAACGAATCAGCCGATCAGTTTAAATTCCTACACAGAGAGCTCAAGCTACTAAATTATATATATATATAATATATACTATATAATATATATATTAATATAAATAAATTTATATATACATATAAATATATGTATATATATATCATATAAATATAATATATACATAGATTAAATATATATATATATTTAATTTATATATGATATATAAAAAAAGCAAGCTTACAGTTATATATATTATATATTAATATATATATATATATATATATATATATATATATATAACGTGAACATTGCTTTTTTTATAAATAATAACATATAAATATTATATCATATATATTTAATCTATAGTAGTATATATATAATTTATAATATATAATATATATTATAATTAGTATATATATAATTCTATAAATTTAACCGTAAATTGCTTTTCTCTTTACAAATAATATACCGTAAAATGTAAACTTGCAGACACATCAGAGGGATTCAAATGGGTCATCCTCTGACGAAGGAAAAGCCTAGAAACCTACAGTTAGATGCTCACTAAACCTTTGTATAAAACAGTTTTTAAATTAGATAAAGCTCTTCACATTTGTAATTGAGATTTTATTTCCTTTATTTCTCTCAGAAAATTACAATATAATATATATATATATATTATAGTAAATATATATTATATAATATATATAAAGGATATATCCCTTATCTTGAAGATTAGAGGTCAAAGAGCAGAGTTAAATGGGGCAAGGCAGCCACTGAGGCAAATGGCCGCTGCGTGCACACACACACACACAACACACACACGCACACACACACACACACATCGTGCGGCGTGCGCGGTTTGTTATTGCACACAAGGGGCGTGTTATATTATGTATTGAGAGTGGTTCTAATAACTTATTCTTGTAGCAATACTTGACTGGATGACACAAGTTCAAATTCTGGACGTTTGCATAGTGCTAATAACACTGGAAAAGGGCGAATAGTAGGACTTGTTTAGGGTAAACCAGTCCAAGAGAAGGCAAACCCTAAATTTAAACCGTTAAAAGTCTGCTTAAAATTAACTTCTCTCACACCAAGTCGTTATGTGAGTGTTGTAAATGTATATTTACGACGTACATTGATCACTCGTGTGCAGATACGGGATGCTGCATAGAGGACCTTCTATTATATATGATTAATTATTTATATGTATAGTGTTGGGATTGTCCACTGTTTCAGCTTTTACTGGACGGTTTGTGCCAAAATGCAGTATTATAGGAGGAGTGCTCAATTATAAAAATAGAGTGTTATATAATATAATAAATAATATATAAGGTATACAATATCGTATATTTGATGACAAAGGAACAGTCAAACCGTCGGTTTCACTATGCGTAAGCTGCAAACAATTCTTTCAGTGACTTGTTTCAAAACAATTTCCTTGCATTTTTGAACATCAACGTCACCAAATAACAAAATAAATAGATATGTAATACCTTTATATATTTATTTATTATACTATATTATTATATATATTATATATATATATATACATGTTGAGTATCTGGCAGCCATCCTTGCGTTTCCAGATGTAATGATAAGTAAGCAAGCCAGTAAGAATTCCAGTGTTAACCGTATTCCTTGTAAGTCCTTCGTCAGAGATAATCCAAATGTCAATGAAGAACTTAGAGTGATGTCTATTAATTACAGCAGAAGCAGCAGCAGCAGTGCCAGGTGATTGACAACTAGAAATCCTTCTCAGGTCACTGTTTATAGGCGAGTCTATAAGTAGAAGTGACCCGATTGCCCATGATGCCCTATATCCAAAATCCAACAAATATATATATATATATATATATGCTGTGGTGTGGTGTGCTGTGTGTGTGTGTGTGCGTGTGTGTGTGTGTCTATGTTCCCTATGTTTATGTCTTATATGCTGTATGTATCAGCCATGTATTTTTGAATATATAAGTTCATTTACAAGTATGTTAGCCGAAATTATGTCAGCGTCTGTTTATGAGGTATAGACAAAGAGAACTTATCATTGCCGGCATCTTGGAAAACAATTCTCCTTTCTCTAAAGTGTTTATAGAAGTGAAAAGAGAGAAGGGGGACACGGCGATTTAAGAGAACGTGGTTTGTGAACCATCCTCCGCTTAAAACTCATCCCCATCAACCATCGATCGAGTGTCTTGTGTTTGTGCCAGCAGTAAACGAGCTGAGTCGACCCGTGGAGTGTATTTCGAGAATCGTGGACAAGACCTTTGCCCACCGGATGTCCAATGGAATAATGCCAAAAAATCCATTGTTCACGACTAATCAAGGTATTGCGATGACAGTAACAGAAGCTATCCTCGTAGCCAAACTGACCGCCAACAATCTACAGTCACCTTCTAGAAAATTAGCTTTCCAAACGACTTGTAATTCCCGGACTACCGCCAGGACATACGTAAGAGTTTGGCGCTAAGAAAACTATGATTAATTGTGCTTTCTAGAAATGTATCGTGTGAAAGAGTTACTATCGTTCGTAAGAAGAATCATTTATTTATTACTGACATATAAATTACAACAATCAAACGCATTTCGGATGGTGGAGGCTCCAGTTCAGTCATTGTATATTCAGTGTTAGTTCATTATAATTGAACAGAAGGACTCTGATTATTATCTATTAATAATGGAGATTCGCTCCGGTTTTTCTGTAACAAAAATTTCACTTAGCAAAATCGTCATAAATAGAATAAATACCACTCAAAATTTGAAATTTACCCACTATCGTCATAACAGAATAAATACACTCAGAATTTGACATCAACATTAGACAGCCTCATTGTTTTTTAAAACAAGTTTTAATAAAATACAATGACTGTATTATATATCTATATAGTAGTTTGTTTATTTTATACATATTCAAAGTTTACATTTTCAAATTGGTTTATTTCTTAACCTTAATGAAATTTGGATGATTTTACTTACTTAGGATACAAACTCGCTGACATTGAATGTTCTCCCATCACCTCAGGCAATGTTCAAAAATCTATTTTTACACGCCAGAGGGATGTTTTTTTTATAATTTTTGTACTAGTAGTATAAAAAAAAACAACTTTATTGAATATGAATGAATTCTCAAAACTTTCAGACCGATTTTGCTGAAGTCAATCTTAAATGCAGAAAAATTATTTCAAGTCGACATCTGATTGGGCTCCAGTTTATAGCGTTGGATGTGTTTATTTATCGAAATCTATTCTACAAAACTATTAAATACATTGTACATTTTAGGGATTTCTAAAAAACCTGTATCAGGATATATGTTGCTCCTAACCAGAGCCTTAGAGTATAGTTGTATATATATATATATAATAATAATATATATATATATTATATATATTATATATAAGTATTGGTAATTTGCATCTCTCTCTTATGTCTTCCAAGTCATTCTGCTCCGAATATAATGAAAACCAACAGTTTTTGTTCTTGGTAGGAGAAGCCATTGCTGAGTGGCTTAAAGTAAAATCAAGGAGTTTAACAAGTGGAAGTGATTAGAATTAGCTTAGAACAACCTAGTTAATAGAATATAAGCTTAAATTAGTAGTAGATTTATTCTACGTATATGGGATATTTCAAAGCTTCACTTATGGGACAAGAAGTTAGCGTTCGTTTGTTACGGATATCTTGTTCACAATAAAGCTGGTTTCTTCTTCTTCTTCTTTCTTCTGGACTGCGTTAAGCTGGAATTCGAATTAATGAAAGATGAGACGGCGAATAGAGACAGCATGACGTTAGAGTAAGATCTTTCATCTATCGGGTTTCACACCTATTTCTTTGAGCGGAATTTTTCCCGAGCAAGTCGATAGTGTTACCTCTCAAAGTCTCGGAGTTAAGAGCTTTTAGAGACCTTTTGGCGCCAAGAACTTTTTTTTTGGGGGGCGTGCACACAAGCTCAGCAGGATCTTCCGTCGAAGCCCTCTGGGAAATCGTTATTTTGTGTCTTTTCATTTATTTATTTATTTTATCTTATTTTATTTTATTTTGTTTTTATTATTTTACATTTATTAATCCCACTAACTACCTATTTACATCAGAACTTATTTCTATTCAAATATAATCATATTATCTTATTCCATTTGCGTCGGTTCGCTCCCATTATAATGAACGGACAATCAGCTTTTGTACTTTGGTTATGATACGGTCGCATTGGTGGCGTAGAACCAGCGGTCCCACAAATACAAAGACGTAAATAATATCCGATATTTAAGGAATCATTTTCTGGATCATGTAAACTAAATATCCGTAGATGTATCGAGTAGGACAGCTAATTGCTATAATAATACTATCTGAAATTGATATATTATAACAAGAAAGAAGAACAGTATGTTACATGTTAAAAAAGTGATAAATGTCTAATTGTTTTCAAACAAACCCCAATATTTGAAGCATCATGGACATCCTGTTCAGAGCCAGCGCCTTGCACTTAATTTGCAAAATAAATTATTCTTATAAATATTTCATAGTACGCGAGCACAAACTGACCACACATACACATACCACGCACCACAAACCACACTCCACAACTAACACACACATCACACACACCACAACACACACACACACATATATATATATATATATATGTGTGTGTGAGAGAGGACGGAGAAAGAGAGAGAGAGGGGGAAGAGAGAGAGGGAAAATATTTATGTGCTATAAAAGATTATTGATATATGTACACGCACCATATTGTACATACCTATGCAAAATCTATTTAGACACACACATTAGCACACAACGTAACACGCACAGACAAATAAATTCACACATACATACAGAACATGTTATACCACATATACAACAGAAATTTATACAAGATCTTGGCTGAAAAAGTCATAGTCCCACCAATCATACTTTCATGAGAATGAGATAAAATGGTTTATCTTATTTTTTCAAACATAATCTTCTTGAAGTCGCAGCACTTCCATCGGTGTAGTGCCTGATATATACTAAATAGATACTATATATATATATATATATATATATATTAATATATATATATATATATTATAATATGAGAAGTAAATACACAAGGCGATGGTTTTCATATGTTTTTTTAGCTCGACATATGTTTGTGAAATATGTGCTTAATGAAGTCGCTACCTAAATTTGAAAGTTAATTAATAATAAATAATTATTAATTAGCGCGGGCCATACCTACTTCATGATGAATGATGTGTTTAGCCTTACATTAAGTAGATATGCGGATAATCTAATTTAATTAATTAATAATTTAATTTAATTATTAAATTAATTAAAACTTTCAAAAATTAGGTACGACTTCAATTAAAGCCACATATCCTCCAATAGTATATAATATATATATATATATATATATATATTATAAAGTAAAGAAAGTCATCGATGTCAACTAAAGTCGGTATAACCAGACAGTGAGGAGTCTATCCCCTTTTCACTAGCACTAGACCAAGGAGGATTGTTTTTTGCATCTGTGTTGGTGCCGAGCTCCACTCTAGAAAACAGCTCCTTACGTACCGCATTGACCCTGTGCTACTTATACGCTGAATTGGCGAGGGTTGTATCGAACTCGCCGAAACTTTTGTTCCTTGACTGAGCAAGCGCGACCTATTTCTATCATTATGAGATAAACATTAGGAAAACATAGATTTTATGTATGCGAGCGTATTAAATACTGTGTTGCCCAACAAACTATACATTAAATATTGAAAATGCATCTATCTTTGATGTGAATCATATATTACTTTCTCTATGTGTGTCTCGTCTCGACATATATATAGTATATTATATACTACATTTATATATATATAAATATATATATATAATATATAATATTATATGTGTGTGTGTGTGTGTTGTGTTGTCGTGATTATATTATATATACTATATGTGTGTGTATGTGTATGTGTGTGGTGTGTGTGAGTGAGCGTGTGTATGTATATGCATTATTATGTAATGCTAACCTCTTAATCCAAAGTCTCAAAAACCAACAATCTTATGGGCCTTAATTTCGTCGCCTTTTGCAAAGAACGACGTCTTGGCGGCCAATTTTTCTGCTCCACCCTTCCTCGGCTGCCTGACCGACCAGGCAGGACATCAACAAGGAGATTACAACAGATTTCTGACATTACAGCGGAGTTCTGAAAGCAGCAGGGAGAATGAACGAGAGAACGGGTCGTTGAGGTGCGAGAGATAAGACCTGTAGATAGGGTCTGGCGACCGACTGCTGTAGAAGCAAAATAGAATTGCCATAAACTTTGTCAGTAGCGGCAATTTATTATGTCTTTACGGAGAGAAACAACAGGCAAGAATATTGTATAGTTTCGCTGACTTATCGGTTTTCGGAAACTTTCTTGCAAATTCTCATGTTGGCTGAGTGCCGGCATTTGTCTCTTTCGTTGCTAAATAGCAGACTTCTCGACTGACGGTGAGACCCACTAACACCACCACCAGCACCATGAACAGACAAAATCACGCCACTCAGAATAAATTTCTCACTTCACAGGTGTGTATCGTACTGACTGCAAATATACGAACTCCAGTTATATATATCATTATATCCTATCTGACAAAACACGTAAATTCCTTATGGTCAATATCTGCTATATATAACGCGTGTCTAAGTTATACACATATAATATATATATATACAATGTATGACCTTATGAATATATACATAAATAATATATATATATATATATATATATATATATAATAAGAGTTTATAATTTGCTTGAAGCATTGTGATATTTGGTTGGAGGCTTGATTTTGAAGGGCTATCACAAATGCAAGCGAAAGAAAAAATAATAGAGGAAAAAACACATGTGTTGTTTTTAACCTGTAATTATCTCTTGCATATTCTCGAGATAAATCTCTCTTTCGAAGAACACTGCAACTGAAGCTATTTGAGTTTTGTTGGCATTTTTAAACGTTAAACATGCAACACGAGAAACAGTATAAAAAATACTCTGAATTTTTTTAAAAAATTCATTTAATAAAAATAAGAACAAGAGGCCAAAACTCAGTCAGTTAAAATTCATCTCAGTCTTGGTTAGGGCAAACCGGTCTAGGAGAAGGAAATCTCTCAATCTCCAACCAGCCATACTCGCTTTCGAATTGAGGGTTGCGTAAATAACATACCCACAACTAGAAATAATACAGGACGTTCTTTAAGGGAATCAACCACCGCATCGACAATTGTTATTCTACAGTTATTTCTGACTTCTATGTTAATCTATAAACAGTAGCCTACACAGCCCAATTTGGTAAGAGAGAGATCTTCTAGTGAGAGCGAAATTAAAGCACCCAGGTACGCTCACAAGAACTCTCAGTTTCCGACTAAATTGTATATAAAAAAAGACATTAAGCCATAGAATGGCGTTTGAAAACTTATTTAACTGAGGGGTATGGTTGGGTTTAAGGAGTTTAATGGGAAATAAATAAATAATTTGCGTTCGTTCGAGCAGTTCCGCTATGGGGGATCGATTACTATAAACTTATACGAGAAAAATGAGCACCGCCGTAAAAACTAAAAAAGAACTTTAAGAATTTGTCTTTACAATCTTGCATAGATTGGTGTTATAATCAATAATAATCCACTGAGTAAAAAAAAAAAATAAATTTTTTAAATAGAGCAGATAATCAGGTCCACAAACGTTTTTAACAATGTGTTTTAAAATATATCTTAAAGCTTAAGAACAAATATATGCAATACGAAGAATTTAAATTTAAATAAAATGCAAACTAAGTGCTTAACTTTTTAAAAGAAAAAACACATGTAATTGTTATGGCCTGGTGTGATTGTAGATTGGTTGTCTGATGTTTTCTTAAAAAAGGCATATTACCATCTGGGTTATGTTATGCCAAACGGTTAGTACAGTAATTATATTGTAAGATGGCAGTCTTTCCTTGTTTTAACTTTAATTCGTTTCTATGTTATTCATCGCATTCTACGTTTGCTTAGAAGTCTTTTTCCATTCCGCGAAAATGATATTATTGACAAGAACACGGAAATTCGTTTACGGTTAATATATACCTATATAGAGCTTCAAACTAGTCCGGAGACCCACAGAGAAAGAAACTCCCGGACGTAGAATTGTCCACACCCACCAAACTGAGATGTATATAAACTTTGACCATATTAACACCCAGCTGAGGAAAACTGATAGATATTTAGCCAACTCGTTATTTCACGCTTAGAATGAAAAACGGTGGCTAAATATCTATCAGTTTCCTCTGGTTTATATGTCAAAGTTTAATAAGCATCTCAGTTGTGGGGGGCAATTTACGGTCCGGTGGTCTTTCGTTGGCGTTCCTGGACTAGTTGAACTCTATTATAGTATATATTCAACCTAAAACGAATTCGCTGTTTCTTGTCAAATATATCATTTTTCCGAATGGCGAAAAAAGTTACTTCTAAGCAAACCGTAGAAGGAGCATGAAATAAACATAGACAGAAACGAAAAGTAAAACAAGCAAAACTCCATCTACATATAATTACTTACTAACCCGTTGGCATAACATACCCAGATGCGGTTTAATATTGCCTAAAAACAATCAACCAAACCATCTACAATCACACAGCATAACATTACAGGTTTTTCTTTTTACAAAAGTGTAAGCACTGTAAGTTTGCCATTTAATTAAATTTAAATTCTTCGTATTGCAATATCTATTGTTCTTAACCTTAAGATGTATTTTAAAAAAAACACATTTAAAAACGTTTTGGTGGACCTATTATCTGATTCATTTAAAAAAATTTTTTTTTTTTTTACTACCAGTGGCATTATTATTGAATTATACACCAATCTATCAGATTGTAAACAACCAAAATTCTTAAAAGTTCTTTTTTTTAGTTTATACCGGTGCTCATTTTCTCGTATTAAGTTTATAGTAATCATCCCCCGTAGCGAACTGCTCAACGGAACCCAAATTATTTATTTATTTTGCCCATTAAACTAAACCTTAACCCCAACCTACCTCCCTCAGTTTTAAAATTAAAGTTTTCAACCCATC
>CM042164.1:85117441-85119941 GCA_023376005.1 Doryteuthis pealeii | reverse complement strand
CTGTGATCAGCTGGAACTGCAAAATCCACCAGTTGACAAGTTTTTTTTTGTTTGTCAACAACAGGTCTGGTCTTCTTGCTGGGATAAGGTGATCCGTTTTTATTTCAAAGTCCGAGAGAATTTTATGTGTTTCGTTCTCAAGAATAGATTCTGGTTTATGCATATACCAATTTGTTGTGTGGTCAAAATTTAATTTTTTGCATAATTCCCAGTGGATTACCTTCCCAACCCAATCGTGTCTAGTTTTGTACTCCTGTTGTGCTAGTTTGCTACATTCGCATAGAAAATGGTTTACATGTTTTTCACTTCTTTTTGAGTTTTTCACATCAGCTAACGCTGATGGTATTTTACTGGAGTCTGAGCGATAACAAGTCTCCTCAGGTCTCCATGAATCTTTTGAGTATTCTAACCGATTGAAGCAGCGCAGTATTCTGGATAGTCTCAATTCTTCCTCTGATTTCTATATCCTCTAGTTTTTTCCAAGTTTATTGGAACCGTTCCAAGTGCACCAACTACAATTGGTATCACATTCCCTCTCATGTTCCACAGCTTTTTCAATTCTCTGGCAAGGTCCAGGTATTTATCCATCTTTTCATTTTCCTTTAGCTTCACCCAATGATCTGCTGGGACCGTAAATTCCACCAGTTGACACGTTCTCTTTTTTTTTGTTTGTTAATCAACACTAGGTCTGGTCTACTGGCTGGGGTAGGGTGATCCGTCTTTAAATTTAATGAAAGCATAGACAGTGGTGGCTGAGAGTTTTAGTGTTCTGGATATAGCGTTAAGCTGCATCTATTACAGAGGTGCCAATTCTAGAGCTCTGGGGAGTGTGGTGTATCACTGCATTGCCATTACTTCCAGGTTCACTTTGAACCAGAGTAGTACGTATTTCCAATTTATGGATTAAAGAGAAAAAATGTTTTAAAAATGTGTTTTAAAAGATGGAGTTTAAAAAAATTGAATATTCACAAAAAATTAGTAAAATAAAACTTCTGCGTACAATAACAAAAAATGGGTTAACATGCCGTAAAACCCAACGAGCAAACAAAAACTTACTGAATAGAAATAATTTTCTCATTTAAATAGCGTCACATATTCCTCTCAAGTAATAATAAAGTCGACGGGATTGCCTAAAGTCAGTCCGCCCTGTCGGCTGGGGCGTTAGAATTCACCGACTGCACCTCTGAAGAGGGGTAAGACTCCCTCAATGGGGACACCTGTTGGTCGTGGGTGGCGACCCGTGATGCTTAAGGATAGAGCCCACGTGGATGAGCAGTTCATGACATGCAATACTCCATTTTGGCCCTATCTTGGGCTAGATGGGCGGTCGGAGAGGCCCCCTCCGATCAATCGGCTGGTCACGTCAAGCCCTAGCACCTATATGATTTTCCCAACCCTATTGCCTTTATGGCAATCCCCAACCTCTTTTTATCATATGGGTGCTAGAAGGTGGTGGCTGAGGGTCTACATGTCCTGGGAATGACGTTAAACTCTATCTGATGGTGAGGTTCCAGTCCTGGAGGTTTGGGGAATGTGGAGCACCCCTTCAACACCATTGCTCCCTGGTCGACTCTGACCCGTAGTGGTAGTACTTGTTAGGGTCCAATCTATGGGTTAAATAGAAAAATGTATTGTATTATCCATTAAGAATGTATTTATTTCAAAACTTTATCGGCATTAAATGACCCACTGAGGTTGATATGCCGTAAAACAAAACAAACCAAACCAAACCTAAAGTCGGTATCAACCAGACATCGAGGGAGTATTTTCCCTTTGCTAGAGCAAAGAGATTGTTGTTGCGTCTGGGGTGGAGCGCCAAACCTACCATTAGCTCCTCACTTTACCGCACAGAAACCTGTGCTACTCATACGCTGAGTTGGCGAGGGCCAGTATCGAACCAAGTACCTGGCGATTCATTTGCAACTGCTCTATCAGAAGAGCTAAACCGTTACTTGTAATAATAATTTATACGCAATTATTCAGTTTCAAATAACTATTCCCATTTAATAATGATTATTTGCGCACGGTTATATAGAAAGCTACAGCGCTTGATTTTTACCAATGCTGGAATATCGAAAAGTCTGCGTAGTGATAATTGAGGTTTTAGAGATCCTAAACATCTATGGTAATAGAGAATAACAACGTTACAGATAATCCCACAGGACACAACACAAAAGAAATGGACCGAAAATATATTGCAATAAAAAATATAATTAAACCGAAAAATCTCGAGGGAAACATGGAATAATCCCAAAGGAACAATCTCACAGTAAAAGCAGTTCATGGCCTAACGCTAGATACATAAAATATAGACTAGATAAACAATGAGAAAATATAATTATCCTCTCCCTCCCCCTCTCTCTTTCTCTCTCTCTCTCTCTCTCTCTCTCTCTCCCGCTCAAAACACACAAACACAAACACACACACACTCAGACATATATATATATATATATATATATATATATATATATATATATTATAGTGTACAATACATTTAAGG
>CM042164.1:85092441-85112441 GCA_023376005.1 Doryteuthis pealeii | reverse complement strand
TGAAAAATAGATAGAAATTAATCCGACAGTATGAAATTTAACATTTTGAACAAACATATGATGTTTGTTATGTAATTGCTGACAGATCTGTTTCGACCAAATCGTTTTCAAAATGTTAAATTTCATACTGTCGGATTAATTTACATCTATTTTTCATATTTGTCAAATGAAAAAACAATATATCTGGAATTTTATACCTTGAAGACTTTCACGTAAAACTCTACGGACTTATCAACACCACAAGTAAATTTTGGAACTCTAACATCTTTCTTCAAATTATACTGTGGACTTGTTTATTTTTAACAGCTGAAATATATCCTAAACAATTCTGATACCCACTTTACATTTTTTATATAATTTTTACAACAAACTCTTTTGAGTTTTACTATAAACTATAATGCTTCTGATTTAAAAAAAATTAAAAATAGAATTTATTTTATTCTTAAAACAGAACACGCATTTTTCAAAAATTTTCAGCGGTTGAAATACAGCGTTCGTTTTTGTAAACAGTCTTTTAACGGATATCTTTCTCCCCGTCTATGTTGCTCGTGATGAAGACCAACCTATCGATTTGGTCGAAACAGATCTGTCAGCAATTACATAACAAACATCATATGTTTTTTTCAAAATGTTAAATTTCATATATATATTATGTATTTTGGCAAGTTATTTAAGCAGGTTGAAAATAATGAATAAGAAATATTTCTTGGTCTTTAAGAAAACCTGCTTAAACAATAACTTGTCCAAATACACAATACAGATTGAAATACTTTTCATTCCTCTTTCGTCAGAATCGAATCGAGGATTAAAAATCCTAAGGATAAAAGATTGATTTGAATAATGATTGTTTAACATTGCACAAAATCCCCAAAAACAATTAATAGACTATATGTTTACAAATCTAAAGCCCAAAACAATAATTATCCAAATCTCCCTTCAGTAAATGATAAATAGTAGGGCAGACTGAGGTATTTAACCTTGATTAACCATCACACAATCTTCTGTAAACTTCACATTGTTTGTAATTCTCACTCACCAAAGATTTAACGAGAGTACTCTGCTCAAGCCAGGAGCACTGTTTGATTTTCCACCATTTTGAATAGCTTCAAAAGAAACATGTTTTCGAGATTAAAATTGTAGTGAGATAGCCAATGGCGTGTTATCTCATTTGCATATGTCTCCTACAGCGGTAGATATATAGAGATAGTTTGCAGGACATAAAAAAGGAGCTACGATAAGCTAAGAGAATTACTACTACGACTACAACAAGAAGTACGAAACTACACATCACAACAAAAATAATTTTTGCTATAAACCAATTCCAAACAATGCAGAGTTTTTAGTAAAAAAATCTGAAAAAAAAAGAGATGTATTTTGATCCACTCACACAAAGAAATCCCGTAATTCATTGACTGATCCACGTATATCGGTTTGTTTCCTCAATAGGGATTCGAAATGAAAAAAGTTGTAGGTGTCTTCACAGTAAATGAACTGTTAGATGAAGATTTTGCGGAAAACAAATACGAATTAAGTTTTGAAACTAGCAACCTGCCTTCAAGCAATAACCGGTTTCCAAGGAAACAAGCGAGAGAGAGAGAGAGAGAGAGAGAGAGAGAGAGAGAGAGAGAGAGAGAGAGAGAGGGGCAGACAGACAGTCAGAGATAAACTGACAGAGAGAAACAGAGAGACAGTGAGAGATGATCGAGAGAAAGATAGACAAATGGACAGAGAAAAATATATATATATATATAATATATATATATATATATAAGAGAGAGAGAGAGAGAGAGAGAGAGAGAAAGAGAGATACAGAGAGATAGACAGACAGACAGACGTAGACAGAGACATACAGAGATAAACCGAGAGAGTTTAGTGAGAGTCAGTGATCGAGAGAAAGACAGAGACAGACCGACAGAAAAACAGATATATAAGAGAGAGAGAGAGAGAGAGAGAGAGAAGGAGAGGGAGAGGGAGAAAGAGATAGAGTCTGTGTGTGTGTGTGTGAGAGAGAGAGAGAGAGAGAGAGAGAGAGAGAGAGAGAGAGAGAGAAACGTAACCAACTTAACAAGGCGAGAGAAAGACGAGAGCTGTTTATTTCTTTCACGTGGTGTGAAATATGGGATCACACTGACGCGACTTTCCTGAAAACAACGATAAATCATTTCTTCACAGGATTAAGATTTTTTATTCTTGCAGATACAAATAAAATTGTTTCTTCTCGTTCTCGACCCATTAGGCAACGATTCTCGTTTACATTTCTCGGACAATCCATGATGACCCAAATATCGTAGCCCTACAGGTTGAGGCAGTAGCAAACGCTGACTGCACCTCTGCAGAGGGGTAAGACCCGCTCCCTCAATGAGGTCACCTCTTTGCTGTAAGTGGCGACCCGTGATAGCCCTATAGGTTGGGGCAGTAGCAAACGCTGACTGCACCTCGGCAGAGGGGTAAGGCCCGCTCCCTCAATGAGGTCACCTCTTGGCTGTAAGTGGTGCTTAAAAACGGAATCTTGGTGGCTGAGCAATGACATTCATAGCGTGTAAAACTCCACTTTTGCCCTCACTTAGGCCAGACGGACGGTCGGAGAGGCCTCCTCCGTCAAGTTCTTGCACCTATATGATTGTTCCAACCATATTACCATCATGGCAAACTCATAACCTCTTTTATTATTTATGTAATAGAGGGTGGTGGCTGAAGTCATAGTGTTCTGGGTATGACGTTAAACTGCCTCTAAGAGTGAGGTTCTAATTCTGGAGCTCTGGGGAGTGTGGAATACACTTCATTGCCATTACACCCAGTTATACTCTGACCCGGAGTGGTAGTACTTGTTAGATCCCTATCTATAGGTAAAATAAATAAAGAATGAGGTTTAAAAATAAGTTTTTAAAAATTTGAATACCCGACAAGAATGACTAAAAAAACATCTTCGGCATAAAATAACCCAACAAGGGTTGACATTCCGTAAAATCCAACCAACGAGAGTAGCCTGACAAGCGTGACCCACGGAGAAGAATGATAAGCTTAAGATGGTATTGGCGAACCAGCGGGTCATCATTGATGAGGTAGTTTGTTCTCTGTCTTGGAATTTTAAGATATAAGGTGTGTACTAAATGGTCACTTCTAAATATAGACTCGCTGACTAACACGTGACCATGGAAGGTAACCTCTCATCCAATCACTGGCAGTGCTGCTGCTGCTGTTGTTGTATTTATAATGGACTGATTCTAATCTTAGCTCATTGCCACTTGGATATTCTTGGACGTCGGAACGTAGTATTATATCGCGGGACTTATTCACTCACCAAAGGATTCTAGATTTCAGAACTTACTTACTTTAAGTTCTTTTACAACTGGCCAATGATGGCGGCCAAATATTTAACACTCTGTAGATTAGTGATGATTCTGCCTATCAAATCATCTGAGACTTCCAAAAAAAAAAAGAGTCCGGATAATTTTTTGAATCTCACTTGTATGATATTGGATACCAAAATGTTAGTTAAACAATTGTTTTACTTAACTTCATGTGCTGGAGTGTGCTCTCGCACATTAAAAAAAAAAAAAAAGATTCTGACTTTTATGCAAGGTGTAGTTATCCTTAACACTTGGTCGTAGAGGGGCGTATTCTTTATGAGTTTTAATTCAAATTTATGTACGTTTATTTTGATTCTGGACCCCAACACATAGACAACTGTGTAGGCCGGCCAGTAAATCTTACATTCGTGGAGTTCTGTACAAATACTGGATGCGACCTTGCAAATAAGAATGGATGGAGAAAGTGAAATGTGTGTGTGTGTGTGTGTGTGTGTGTGTGTGAAAAAGAGCGAGAGCGGGTGAGAGACAGACAGACAGAGAGACAGACAGAGGTAGGGTCAAAGTAATCTGTACTGTCGACACACCATGATGATAATGATGTTAGATTCGAGTACTGTTTGCGAGCACCCCTGTGCCTTAAAATACACGGACTGCACCTCTGCATAGGGGTAAGACGCTTTCCAAATGGGCGCACTTGTTGGCCGTGGGTGGCGAGCCATGATGCGTTCGCTGCGGCCCCCTCTGATCAATCGGCTGGTCACGTTAAGCCCTAGAACTTATATGAGTGTCCCAATCCTATTGTTCTTATGGAAGCCCCAACCCATTTTATGATGTGGGTACTAGGCCGAGGCTGAGGGTTTGCATGTCCTGGGAATGACGTCAAACTCTACCAGATGGTGAGGCTCAAGTTCTGGAAGTATGGAATACCCCTTCATCACCATTGCTCTCAGGTCCTCTCTGAATCGGAGTGGTAGAACCTGTTAGGGTTATATCTATGGGTTAAATAGAAAATTTGTTTGCAAAAAAAAAAAAAAAAAAAAAGAAAAAATTGAGTTCCAAACTATCGTTATGAATTTTTAAAACAACACAAACTGAGAGATTGTTTAATCGATTGATACGATCGTTATTATTCTAATTTTATTAAACTTTTATCATCTTGACTATTTGGACGCTCTCATTTTTACCCAGAGGGTGTTGCAAGATAATAACAGTCGTACTATTAATGAACACGAGTATTAATGTGTAGATCATTATCAGTATTACTCAGCAGTACCTTTTCTTTCAGATGCTTTAATGGCAAATATAAATCGGAGCTTGAGATTAATAGTGTTTCGGTGTCCCGATGACACTAACATATTTACTGGGGACACACTATGGGACAGTAAATTAAAAAACTAATCTTATTATAATGGAAATTCGGGGTCTATCTGTCGTACTGTAACCGAAACTACATCATTGCCTACATCAGCTATAGGTAAATAGTGGCACATACAGGGATATTTAACCTTGCTTAAGCAACCAGTCTAGGAGAATGAAAATTCTAAATTAAAACCTGCTAAACTCGGCTTAAGAAATTGACCTTGTGTCACATCTAGCTCATGCGAAGGAGTTTATTTTTATATTCGGCTCCATCAAGGTCAATGATCGTCGAAGATTAACATTTTAACTATATCGAGTCTCTCACAAGCTTTTGAAAATAAATAAAAACATTACTAAATCTTGATTCAACAAGGTAAAACGTGAATATTTTCTACTTTTAGTATTTTAACATGGCGTAGATTACAGTAGAAATTTGATTTTCTGTAATAACAATTGTTCTGAAGCAGGCATGCTTTATCGACCATTAGAATATCACCGTGGACTCCAATTTGATACTTTGTGTGTGGACAGTCAATAATGTTACATGGGCCCCCAGAGTCCATGTGGACTCCGGCTGAGATTCTCTATTCTAAAATGTATCGGCAACGTTGGCCAATTTTCCAAACCAGAGTCTCTTAATAAAAAGACAAATTGTTGCATAGCCTTCTTTACCGGCACTAAATATCTATATGTTATATACTTCTCTTTCTTCTTACTCTGTCGTCTACTCTTCCGGCCTGGTATATCGTCTAAGGTCTCGTCTGGTCTTCTATTGAGGATTCCGTGTCTGGTTTCTGTTGGGGATCACTCCTTATCCGAAGCCCTGTGTCATTGTTGGTTTTAGTAATAAACACAAGACTTCGATTTACGATGATGTTACTTTATTCGTAGACCCCCAGACCAGACAATCTGCGCAGTGAGACTCACATATTACTATCTTCGCTTCTAAGTTCTAACTCTAACTGACTGAGTTGCTTACACCTTAAACCGGAAGGGGCTTCTATCGGGGTTCCCGGTTCTCACGGTTTATCCCGCAAGGCAAGGTCAGAGTGAGGTCAAGCATTCACTCACTCTTAAGGCCATCAGCTGTACTGATTGCCATAATGATTTCTACACTATTGTCATAATCATTAGGTATCTAATGATTATGTAACAAAATCAGAAATTGCGTAAGTTTATTAACGAGTATTTAAATCATAGCCATATTAATTAATAGAATAATAAACTTTATTCATTAACGATGTCACCATGAAAATTTATTTATTAAGTTTAATGAGAGGATCAATCAAATCCGTGCTGTCGGTACCCCTTGATTGGTTGGTTGGTTGGTTGGTTGGTTGGTTGGGTTTTATGGCACGTCAATCCATTGGGTAATTTTATGCCGATTATGTTTTTTTTATCTTTGTAAGATACAGCTGCAACGTGTGCAACCACCTGCATATCATTCCAGATCTTGCTTCTATTGGTATTTAGGTATAGTTATAGGGGTTTAGTTATTTTTTGAAATCAAGTTTTCTGTTCAGGATTTGAACATCAAGAGAGTATGTGGGTGATTTTCGTAGGTCTATAAACTTACATCCTTGATGCATCCCTTGATGATGATGATGATGATGATGATAATGATGATGATGATGATAAAAAAACCCCTCTCGAAACCTGGAATTCCCATCTAACACCATAATAAACCCCAGTTATAAATACTGAATCCGTTGGTATTTTTAACTTGTAGATCAAATTGTCTCTTCCTCTAATAAAGAAAACTAATTCTCTTATTATTCTTTCGCTTTTTCTTCTGTCTGGACAAAAAGGAGATGGAATATTTTTAGCGGCGGTTAAGAATCGAGGAGTCATGCAGTTTCTTGTCAGCTTGTCAAACTATTGATCCTGCTGATGACTGACAACGAGGCAAAGACAAAATTAGAACAATTATCCCAGTGCAAGACGGGACAGTAAGTGGCCGTCCGGGGGGTTGGCCGTTAGATGTGTAGGCGGTGGGCTAGAGGGCCGCGGGTGGTGGTGGTGAACGCAACGTGAAATAGAAATGGGCGTTGCATCATATTTTGGCGTAAGAAGCTCAAGCAAAGTAACAACAAAGAATCAATCAGCAATCGGAAATATCATCGATGATCCGTATCGATTTTTTTGGGGGAGGGCATCAGGATGGGTCGGGTAGACAATAATAATAACAATAATAATAATAATAATAATAATAAAATAATAATAATAATAATAATAATAATAATAATCTGGACCTTGCCAGAGAACTGAAAACGTTATGGAATATGAAAGTGAAAGTGATACCAATTGTAGTTGGTGCACTTGGAACAGTCCCAAAAGGATTGGAAAAGGGTTTGGAAAGTCTGGAAATCAGAGGAAGGATTGATACCATTCATAGCACTGCACTGCTGCAATCTGCTAGAATACTCAGAAGAGTCCTGGAGACCTGAGGAGATTTGCTGTCACTCAGACTCCATTGAAATACCATCAGCTAATGCTGATGTGAAAAATCAAAAGGAATAATAATAATAATAATAATAATAATAATAATAATAATAATAATAAACTAAACAAAACTAGACACGACTGGGTTGGGAAGGTGATCCACTGGGAATTATGCAAGAAATTAAATTTTGACCACACAACAAAATGGTATATGCATAAACCAGAATCTGTTCTTGAGAACGAAACACATAAAATTCTCTGGGACTTTGAAATAAAAACAGATCACCTTATCCCAGCAAGAAGACCAGACCTAGTGTTGACAAACAAACAAGAAAGAACTTGTCAACTGGTGGATTTTGCAGTTCCAGCAGATTACAGGATGAAGCTAAAGGAAAATGAAAAAATGGACAAATATCTGGAACTTACCAGAAAACTGAAAAATGTATGGAATATGAAAATGAAAGTGATACCAATAGTAGCTGGTGCACTTGGAACACTTGGAAGTTTGGATATCAGAGGAAGGATTGAAACCATTCAGAACACTCCACTGCTGCAATCTGCCAGAATACTCAGAAGAGTCCTGGAGACCCGAGGAGACTTGCTGTCACTCAGACTCCACTGAAACACCATCAGCTAATGCTGATGTGAAAAGGAGTAAATAATAATCTTATTATAATGGAGATTGTGTGTTTGAATGTCTGTAACCGAAACTTTATCACTACTCTAGTCACAATTTTCTTAGTTATTTACTTCACATTCTCAATGATTTTATTTTTATGTAAGCCTCAATAGTAATTATGTAAGCCTCAATTTTATGTAAGCCTCAATAGAATTGTTTAACATAATTAATACAGTTGGCCATATCTACATACAGATAACAAGCAATTGTATTCGTATATACAACAAAATAGCGGTTTAAGGAGACTTGGTGTCACTCTGCCTCCAGTGAACCACCACTTTAGGCGGGTGTGGAAAACTATTCATTGAGTGTCACCGAAATTTCATTTACTTTTAAGGTATCTGACTTCTTCGGATCAGATACAAACGGACCCACAAGCTCAATGTCCCTGGTTTCTTCAATCTAAACCTAGAGTGGAAATTTTTGCAGTGAAATTCCAGTGAAATTCCAGCATTGACCCAATTATGACCATCTTATTGCAACACCAACCGCGATGATTGGGTAACACCAACCGCTTGCCTGAAGACAGACTCCCCAGTAAAATACCTTATGGTGAACTCACAGATGGCACGCGGAGAAGAGTATACCCCAAAAAGTGGTTCAAAGACGATATTAAGACGGCGCTGAAGAAATGCGCCATCACACCAAGCCCGGACGGACAGGGCTGGCGAGACATGTGCCGCACAGGAGCTAAGCGACTCAATATCGAAATTAACAGGGCTGCATGCAGAGCGGCAACGTTTTTATCGTTATGAATCACCAAATGCAGATGGGAATTTTCCTTGCAATGTCTGTGACTGCCTCTTCATGTCTAGATTTGGACTAACTAACCAACACCTGTAATTTATTCTTGATATTTCGAGATAAAATCTCTTTTTTCAGAAGAACACTGGAACTGAAGTCGTTGTTGTCTTGTTATGGCATTAGAAAGGCCATAACAAGACAACAACGACTTCAGTTCCAGTGATCTTCTGAAAAAGAGATTTTATCTCGAAATATCAAGAATAAATCACAGGTTAACAAACAACACCATTGTTACCTTATTATATTTTTTCTTTACACCTGCATTGTGATAGTATTCAAAATCAACCTCCAAACCAATATATATATATATATATATATATATATATATATATATATAGTCATTCACGTACAGTCCTGTTTCGACGTATCACGTTTCCGATTTTTCATATCAGATTCTCGAACCAACAGAATATCAGCACGGTCCATTAGAAGAAGAGTGTTTTTCTGACAAATACATACATTTGTACATATCTCCAAATCTTCGGAGAGTGCTCAATCCATTTTTAAGCAGAGCCTTCGAGTTCAAATTTAACGAGCAGCCGTCAGTAAATTTCCTATCCAGAGAGCTCAGCCTACTAAATTATATATATATATATATATATATATATATATATATATAATAGGAATTATCCTTATTTGAAGTTTAGAGGTCAAAGAGCAGAGTTAAAATGCGGCAGCCACTTGAGGGCAAATTGCTCGTGCGTTCGCACGCACACACACACGCGCGCGCGCGCGTTTGTTATTGCACACAAGGGGGCGTGGTTATATATGTATTGAGAGTGCGTGTTCTAATGCTTATCCTTGTAGAATATTGACTGGACGACACAATTTCAAATTCTGGACCTTTCGCATAGTGCTAATAACACTGGAAAAGGGCGAATACTAGGACTTGTTTAGGTAACCAATCCAAGAGAAGGCAAACCCTGGATTTAAACCTGTTAAAGTCTGCTTAAAAATGTACCTTCTCTCACATCCAAGTCGTGTGAGTGGTTGGTAAATGTATATTTACGACGTACATTGATCAGCTCTGTGCAGATACGGGATGCTGCATAGAGGACCTTCTATCTATATATGTATATATATATATATATATATATGTATAGTGTGGGATTGTCACTGTTTCAGCTTTTACTGGAACGGTGTGTCAAAATGCAGTATTATTGGTAGAGTGCTCAATATAAAAATAGAGCTGTTAAATAATATAATAAAATAAATATATAAAGGTATTACATGTCTATTTATTTGATGACAAAGGAACAGTCACAACCGTTCGGTTTCATGCATGCGTAAGTGCAAACAATCTTCAGGTGACGTTGTTTCAAATGCAATTTCCTTGCATTTGAAACAACGTCACCAAATAACAAACAAATAGATATGTAATACCTTTATATATTTATTTTATTATACTATATATATATATATATATATATATATATATATATATGTTGAGTATCTGGCAGCCATCCTTCGTTCCAGATGTAATGAATAAGTAAGCAAGCCAGTAAGAATCCAGTGTTAACGTATTCCTTGTAAGTCCTTCGTCAGAGATAATCCAAATGTCAATGAAGTAACTTAGAGTGGTATGTCTATTAATACAGCAGAAGCAGCAGCAGCAGTGCCAGTGATTGGACAATAGAAATCCTTCTCAGGTCACGTGTTTATAGGCGAGTCTATAAGTAGAAGTGACCATTTGCCTGATGCCCTATATCCAAAAATCCAACAAATATATATATATATATATGTGTGTGTGTGTGTGTGTGTGCGTGTGTGTGTGTGTGTGTCTATGTGTCCCTATGTGTGTCTATATGTGTATGTATCAGCATGTATATTTCTATATGAGTCATTTACAAGTATGTTAGCCGAATTATGCCAGCGTCTTGTATGAGTGTATAGACAAAGAGAACTATATTCCCGGCATCTTGGAAAACAAATTCTTCCTTTCTCTAAAGTGTTTATAGAAAGTGAAAAGAGAGAAGGGGGACACGGGATTTTAGGAGAACTCGGGTTGTGAACCCACCTCCGCTAAAACTCAGTCCCCATCAACCATCGATCGAGATGTCTTGTGTTTGTGCCAACAGTAACGAGCTGAGGTCGACCCGTGGGAGTGTATTTTCGAGATCGATGGACAAGACTTTGCCACCGGATGTTCCAATGGGAATAATTGCCAAAAAATCCATTGTTCACGACTAAATCAGAGGTAATTGCGATTGAAGTAACAGAATGTATCCTCGTAGCCAAACTGACCGCCAACATCTACAGTTCACCTTTCTAGAAATTAGCTTTTCCAAACGATGTAATTCCCGTGACTACCGCCAGGACATACGATAGATTTGGCGCTAAGAAAACTATGATTAATTGTTTGCTTTCTAGAAATGTATTGTGTGAAAGAAGTTTACTATCGTCGTAAGAAAGACATCATTTATTTTATTGACTTGTACATAATAAATTACAACAATAAACTGCATCGGATGGTGAGGCTCCAGTTCAGTTCATGTATATTCAGTGTTAGTTCATTATAATTGAACAGAAGGACTCTGATTATATCTATTAATAATGGAGATTCGCTTCCGGTTTTTGTCTGTAACAAAACTTACGTCACTGCTTACGTCACATTACTCCAAATCGCCATAAAATAGAATAAATACACCCAAAATTTGAACATGCAGAATTAGACAGTCCTCATTGTTTTTTAAAACAAATTTTAATAAATACATGACTGGTATTATATATCTATATATAGTTTGTTTTATTTTAATACATATTTAAAGTTTACATTTCAAATTGTTTTATTTTCTTAATCCTTTAATGAATTTGATGATTTTACTTACTTAGGATACAAACTCGCTGGCATTGAATGTTTTACTCCCATCCCTCAGGCAATGTTTCAAAAATCTATTTTTACATCGCCCAGAGGGTGTTTTTTTTTTTAATTTTGTACTATTTATTATGAAAAAAAAACTTTATTTGAATAGAATGAATCCTCAAAATTTTCAGGACCGATTTGACTGAGTCCATCTTTAATGCAGAATAATTGTTTCAAGATGCGACATCTGATGGTGAGGCTCCAGTTTTAGAGGCGTGGGGTGTGTTTATTTATCGATAATCCTTAATTCTACAAACTGATTAATATATATTGTACTATTTTTAGGGATTTCTAAAAAACCTTGTATCAGTATATATGTTTGCTCCTACCAGAGCTTAGAGTATAGTTGTACAGTGTGATTTCAATGATCCCAATTAGAATCATCTCTTCCTTACCAGCAATTTAGATTACCTTACTTATATATATATATATATATATATATATATGTATATATATATATAAGTAAGGTAATCTAAATTGCATTCTCCTTATTCTCCTAAAATTATCGGCAAAAAGCCATTCAAAACAAACCGTGTTTACAACTTATCATATCGTCGTGTAATAAAAGTCACTAGAAGTGGAATGTTAACCTACTCTAAACAAATCATAAAATCTAAGAAGTCCGTTTAGTGTAGGGGTTATGGGATCAGCCTGTCAGCTTGGCAGTCCGGTTTCAAATCACGCACAGGGCGGTCTTCCGATCTATAACTCTGCTGATGAGGCCTAATAGGCCGAAATGTACATGCAGAGATTGATTTTTCTCGATTTGTTTAGCCATACATTTAATAGGTATTCCCGCCTAATTCATTATTAATTAATTAATTTTCAAAATTAGGTACGACTCCAATTAAGCACTTATATATATATATATATATATATATATATATATATATAAAAGTAATTGGTAATTTGCTTGAAGCATTGTTAAGTATGTTATAAAATATTAAAATTCGAAGGCAATAAAAAAAAGAGAGGGAGAAGGAAAAAGAAAGGAAATGTGAAAGCGAATCAAAAAGCTAAGTATATACATTTTTCTATTAACGGTTTTTATTTATTTATTGATTTTTTTTTTAAATTTTGACATGTATACATATTGCAACATTTGACCGGATGTCAGCCGATATTAAGAATATTCGTTCTTAAACTTAAAAAAAAAAAAGAAAAAGAGAGAGAAATAAGAAATTACAGTTATTCGCCAATTTCATTCATAAAGGAGGAGAAGAAGAAAGAGAGGAAAAAAGGAGAGGAAAAGGAAATAAGAAGAGAAATTATAACCACACAGATAAAAACTTAAGGACGTCATTTCTGAAAATAAACTCTGATGATGAAGCTCTAGCTTTGAAATCGATTAGACATAAAAAAAACATCTTTTTGTCTTTATTTTTTTATACGCATTGTATTGACTTCGAATTTTAATATTTTATAATATATATATATATATATATATATATATATATATATATATATATATATATGTGTGTGTGTGTGTGTGTGTGTGTGTGTGGAGAAAAGTAGACAAACACGGCATGTTATGGAAACATGTTTATTGTCGACGATGCAACGTTTCGGCCATTTATACTATCAACAGGACAAAAAGCCCAGTTCTAGCTTCAATGAAGGACATTTTCTGAAAATGTCTATCATGGAAGCTAGAACTGGGTTTTTGGTTCTGATGATGGTCTAAATGGCCGAAACGTTGCATCGTCGACAATAAACATTCAGTTTCCATAACATCCAGTGTTTGTCTACTTTTCTTTCTCTCTTGCACGCACCCCCCCTCTCTCTCTCTCTCTCTCTCTCTCTCTCTCTCTCTCTCTCTCTCTCTCTGTCCCTGCCTCTATCTCTTACTCCCTCTTTAATTTTCTCTTTCCATGAGTTGATAAACAAAATTGTATTATCCATTAAGAATTGATTTATTTCAAAACGTTATCGGCATTAAATGACCCACTGAGGTTGATATGCCGTAAAACAAAATCAAATCAAATCAATACACTACATTTACTGATAATATCTTTGGCGGGAAACGTGTTAGTGATTTGAATTAATTAGCAAATTAGCAACAACAATCAATTACTCACAATCAATTATTATATTTTATTGATTGGAAAGAAGAGAAGATGCACTTTTAGAAATCAATCAGAAAATGATTTTGACTTTTACAAAATTACTCATCAAATGGAGGCGCGTGGGCTAGTGGTTAGAGTCGTGGAAAATGGACTCGTCGGATCGAGTTCAATTCCTAGACGAAGCTGTTGGCATTAATACCCTTGGGAAAGGTATGAATCCATATATTCTCCCTCCAGCTATGGGTTAAATAGTAGGGCAGACTGGGCTCTTTAACCTTGGGTAGGTAACCAGTCTAGGAGAGGGAAAACTCTGAATTCAAAATTCCTGAGGTCAGTCGTTGATTGGGTTCGTAGCATTCCTTGATGCACCAATTCTCTCCAATCGACTGTGCCAAAAAGTGTGGATGAAATAGTTTAGATAGTTTAGGATGAAATAATGAATGAGACTCGGAGAAATATATTTTGATATATAAGGTGTGTTGGAGGTCACCACTTAAATTTATAGACTCTGCGTGGACGCGTGGATTAAAACCAGTCAATCAACACGCTCGAATACGTGGTTAGTTAACTATTTAATCACCGATCTTGAAAGCCGTTCAGATGCTCGTATTCGACACGGACGAACGGATCAACAAATAAAGACTGCTTAACACAATGATTCTTCACTAATGAACAACCAAGGATTCTACCTAACTCTAAGGAACACAAGGATTCTACCTAACACTAAGGAACACAAGGATTCTACCTAACACTAAGGAATACAATGGATCTCAAATGTAAAGTGCTCTCAACTGTAGCTTACGAGCGATGGCCGATAAAGACAGATGGTGTGTGTGTTTGTGTGTCTGTGTGTGTGAGAGAGAGAGAGAGAGAGAGAGAGAGAGAGTTGTTGGAATATTTGGCTATAGACTCTGCGTGGCAGCGTGGATTAAAGCCAGCTAATCAACACGCTCGAATACGTGGTTAGTTAACTATTTAATCACCGATCTTGAAAGCCGTTTAGATGATCGTATTCGACACGGACGAACGGATCAACAAATACAGGCTGCTTAACACAAGGATTCTTCACGAAGAAACAACCAAGGATTCTACCTAACTCTAAGGAACACGAGGATTCTACCTAACACTAAGGAACACAAGGGATCTCCAATGTAAAGTGCTCTCACCTGTAGCTTACGAGCTTAAGACAGATGGTGTGTGTGTGTGTGTGTGAGAGAGAGAGAGAGAGAGAGAGATAGAGAGAGAGAGAGGGAGAGAGAGAGAGAGAGAGAGAGAGAGAGAGAGAGAGAGTTGTTGGGATATTTTGGCTAAATAAACTAAACTTATAGACTCTGCGTAGACGCATGGATTAAAGCCAGCTAATCAACAAGCTCGAATACGTGGTTAGTTAACTATTTAATCACCGATCTTGAAAGCCGTTCATTTGCGCGTATGTCCAATACTTATTTTGTTTTTCCATGACGTTTTTTTAATCATATATATTCTTTATTATTGTTGTAGAGTAGCTAACACCCCTTCAGCAATCTACCAGATGGACTGGCTCATAGGCATAAAATAGCTTATACTTTAAGTAGATTAACTAGCTGAATAATATTCAGACTGACTTTGTTGCGTTGGCTATAGCGAACTGATCCTCCTCTTTTAGTGAGAGCTTATCTTGTTAATGGTTTGTTCTTATTTGTTATGTGTTTGTATGTATCCGTTTAGCACCGGATGCTGATGCTTAATAAATGTGTTAAGCCCCCCATTCATCTGTGTATCTTTCCACCTCGCGATACAACAATCATACAAATAAAGAGAGCACAGGCTCACCTTACCAGTGATGTTATTGGGGTCATAACAAGTTTTGGGTCTTCCAGCATCCTACTCGTTCTTCCAAGCAACCCCACAGAAACAATTATTCCGGTTGGCGATCCTGTAGCAAAGTTCACCAACCAAACAATAACTTCCAGAACACACATAATAAAACTGGCCCTGTTGGTTGGGGTGTTAGAATACTCCGACTGCACCTCTGCAATGATGCATTAATAATCAAATAAACGACTGATGAAGCCGAGCTCAATGCACTGCGAAATATATCTCCTACATATACTTGTCTGAGTTTTGTTCCTTTTTCCACATTTTTCACTCTAATCGTTACTACATTTTGTCGGATTTTCTCCAATATTCATATCCTCATATACATATATATACATATTTACACTAATAGACATATATGGTGATTATTTCAAGTCTTCAGGGAAGCTCACTGAATACGATTATTATATCATTTCATACAGAAAATATTGACACATACATATAAGTTAAAAACTTAACAGTCATTTGGTTATTATAAATCAATTTATTTCAACTGTCTTCTTTATAAATGACTTATAAATGACTTCAGATGAAGACAAACTTCTTTTATACTAATCGATAATTGCCTTATCTAAGTCTGGAACGAGGCAATGATCAGGACTAACCAAGTGATAATCGAAATCATTATCATTGTGTAGTAGACATAACATTTACCCATCATGACATAGTGGATTTTTTAACCACTGTAAGACGACTAACGACTAGACCTGAATAGGCTGTGGGTCCGGATCGTCTGTGGCGTAATGGTTACCGTCGGAGGAAATGCACACTGCGAGACGAGTTCAAATCCTGGACGTGGCTGTTTGCATTTAACGTAACACTAATATCCTTAGGAAAAGTACAAATCCAATTATTCTCCCTCCAGCTATGGGTAAATTTGTTGTATACCCTTTCTTACTTCTTACTTCTAGTCGTCTTTTCTTCTGGCCGGCTTTGGTTCTTCTATCATCTTGGTCTGGGTCTCTTCTAAAGGTCTGGACTTTCTTGGGGACTTCGGGTCTGGTTTCTGTTAGGGATTTCTCCTTATCAGAAGCCCTGTGTCATTGTTAGTTTTTAGTAAACACAAGACTTCGATTTTCTTTTAATGTTACTTTATTCGGTAAATCCCCAACCCAGACATAACATAGCGCGCGTATGCAGAGTTACAGTTTAGACAGAGCATCATGGCCGACTGCTCTGTCTGACGTCCACTGCAAAACTAAACTAAAGCTCCTTACTATTCTTAAACCGGAACAGGTTCTTCTATGACTTCCGGTTCCCACGATTTATCCCCGGAAGGCAAGGTGAGAGTGAGGTCAAACGCTGTCACTCACTTTCAGGGCCATCAGCTGCACTGATCGCCACCATATCTCTATACTACCTTACATAAGTATGAAAAGGGTGATCCCCTCAGAATTAAAGGGGATTGACAATAATCTTATGCCACCGCATAGATTATGTAACAAATTGCTGGACAGACTGGGATATTTAACCTTGATTAGGCAGCCGGTTTAGGTGTAGGAAAACACTGAATTCAAATAAACGGGACTCCCTTCTCGTTAGTCAATTTGCCTCATCTCAGAAATCCAGACCAATAAGGGAGACAAGCGTTGTGATAAATAATTTTGTGTCTAAATATACTTTAATAAGTATAGATAAAAGGATATTAAAACACCACAAAATGCTGTTAAAGGGAAAACATTTTATAACATAGCTGATATTGAACAATATTTTGATTTTATAAAAATCATCTTCAGAGCTTGTTCATACTCCGTGTTGTTAAGAGCGGAGACAAAAGTTATATGAGTTCAAAACAAAAACCTTGATATTGCAAAAAAGAAAAAAATAATAATAAAAAGAAAACCTTACAACCGTTCACATTTTTTTCACTTTATATATAAGAAAAACAAAAAATTGAAAATTTACAATATTAATTACAAAAATAAAAATTCCTTTTTCTATAAATCTGTTGAAGACCAACCGTCAACAGGCTAATACTCATCCCGTTTTGAATGAGAGAATTCGCCTAGTGTCAAACTTGTTAATATGTCTTCTTTTTTAAAAACTGTTACAATAAGATATACATAATCTGATCACCGAGAAAAATACGGCGGAAGTGCTCACATTTGAAACTATTGTATACATTTTTTTTTTCTTTCTTTTTTTTTCTTTTTTGCAACATCAAGGGTTTTGTTTTGAACTCATATGGCTTTTGTCTCCGCTCTTAACAACACGGAGTATAAACACGCTCTGAAGATGATTTTTATAAAATCGAAATATTGTTCAATATCAGCTATGAATATGTTATAAAATGTTTTCACTTTAACAGCATTTTTTGGTGTTTTCATATCCTTTTATCTATACTCATACCGTCGGATTCATTTCCTTTCTTTTAACTTATATACTTTTATAAATATTTAAGCACAAAATCATTTTTACCATCAATCATATTGTGAAATAATTTTTTTGTTAAAGTTTCAATTGTCACATACCTTTAAGAATAGGGCTGGGTTAGCTCAGTCGGTAAAGCGTTCGGCTAGAAACCACAAGGTTTCTAGTTCGATACCGGCCCTCGCCAACTCAGCTTATGAGTAGCACAGAAATATGTGCGGTGAAGTAAGGAGCTGATGGTAGGTGTAGCGCTCCACCTCAGCCGCAAAAACAATCTTCTTGTTATAGCGCTAGTGAAAAGGGGATAGACTCTCCCGCTGATTGACTTTTTTTTATATATTTAGCTACAAAATGATTTTTATCAGGATTCATATTTCTATAGTTGTTTCTATTCAATTGTCATATATCCTTGACAATATATTTATAAAAGTACATCATATTGTTAAACTAAATTTCTGTTAGAGTTTCTATTAAATTAACATCTATCTTTAAGAATATATTCATAAGAGTACATTTAGATACAAAAATGACTTTTATATTGAATTATTGTAGAAATTTCTATTGTCACAAACTTTTGAGCATATATTGAAAAGAAATCTCTTTAGACACAAAATCATTTATCAGGATTCATATTCTCTAGGAATTTCTTTTTATATAATCCTTCCAGACAAAAAAATTATGAGCAAGAGATAAGAATTACGAGGAATCATTAACATGCAATATACATATTTCTGTTGCATACTTAAGCCAGGTGTGTGAAAAATAACAAACGCTTGGTTCCAAGCCTCCCACCCCCACCAGACAGCACAAACTCGCTCTTTCACACACACACACACACACACACAACACATATATATATATATATATATATATATATATATATATATATATATCTGTGTGTGTGTGTGTGTATTTTGGCAGCATTTTTTCTTGTAGGCATATATTGTTAAATAATGCAGCCATTTTTTGTCTGCAAGTTTTATCCTTTGTTTTTTCGTATAGCCGGATTATTTTTGTAATATCTGGCGAAAATTGGTTGATGTATTTGTCATATGTCATAGACCAAGTACTTTCCGCACTATCGTTTAAAAAGAGTTTATTGCCCAGGTCCTGAAGTATGCCTCGAGGGGAATGGCCACAGAATCCAATCCATTTTAAACCACTACGCATAATTTGTTCGTGGCACTCCCCAAAACGACCTCGTATCTAAAGTTCCACCTCATCCTCTATAGTACCCCTTGTCGTTAGATTCAAAACTACCTGCCTGCTTTCTATGACAAATCATCATCATCCTCATCATCATCGTATCATGCTAGTAGCACATATTCATCACAATATCTCGCCAAACGTCCCTATCATTCATTGCTCTCGGGAGGTCCTCTGCGCAGCATCCAGTATTTTAACCCATCCGGTTTCGACTGGGGGTCCGGTGAGCTTCGGCCGCTGGACCGGTTATGTTATAATAATAGCGTCGATCTCTGGGGGCCATCCCCCCCAGGCAACACCAGCCCGCTCGATTTAAAGGGGCAGGGCTGGGTTTATTATCCAGTGCCTGAGGCGCCCCCTTGAGGGAGAATGCCGACGGGATTGACGCAATTTTTCACCTGCAACCCATGAGCTTCGGTTTGTTGGTGGTCCCACGTTAATAGGGCCCTGTGCCTAACCCGTATAAGTAGGGTACGAGGTAAATACAATCCAGTATCCGCACAAAGCTGGTTAATGTAGGTTTTTGTTGGACGGTCTGCACTGACGTGCCAAGGAGCTAGTTTACACAAGTGGACGTCGCTAATAAGTTCGTCCTTGCTTCTCCAGCAGTGCCCAGCATGTCTTGTTTTGTCTTATTTGGATGGTTTGTGTGATAGGAGACAAATCACCGTACAGCTGTTCTCTTATGGGGTATTTCCACAATTTGTTTAAGATCGTATACATAATGTTGCATAGCGCGTCGTCACTGTACTAAATTGCAATAGTTTTATCTTCGTTGTAAGGGATGACAATAACACCAAAGTTATCCTCCAGAAGTTTATTGAAATAAATTCAAGCTTCTTAACTTCGAGAGAGAGAGGGTCAGTTTAATTAATATACTCAGTCTTTAGACTTTCGGTCCTTCGATTAAATTTCTGGGCGACAAGCTTTTTCAGTTGGTAAATATTAACGCTAGCTTTTCCGACACCAACTACACGAGGTCCCGCTCGGCCGACTACTGACCCCGATCACCTCACTCTCTCTCCAGGTGACTGCCTCCGGGG
>CM042164.1:85082441-85087441 GCA_023376005.1 Doryteuthis pealeii | reverse complement strand
TATTCTTTTTTTTTTTCGCAACGTCCAACCTTTTGTTTTCATATAATGGTTTCCGCTTTCTAGTTTTTGATAAATTCGGTAAGCATATATATATATATATATATATATATATATATATATATATATATAAGGATATATTGGTAGATGTAGTAGTGTGGCACACTCGAACAGATAAGCAGTAAGCTGGTGCGACGTCGTCGTAGTTTTAGTAGTAGTTGTAGTAGTAATAGTCGTAACAGTAGTAGACGTTTGTACATCTACATTGTTGGGTATTTATAGCTGACATCAGCCAATCATATCACTGTGAGAGGGGAACCCAGGTATATGCATATTCATTACATCTATTTTTTATCATTCATATTTGTCGCTCTTTGGTTTATTGGTGTTCTTTTTACGTCATCTTTTTTCTTCTTAAGATTAAAATTATCTCCCCTTGTTAAATCAGTCTTTCGTCTTTCAGATTCTTCGCGATTTTCTTCTTTTCTTTCTATTCTTTGCTTTTTTTTAAATCGACAGTTACCTCCCTTTGTAAAATCACTCTCTTTTTTTTCAGATCGTTTGAGATTTTCTCCTTTTTACTGCTTTATCCTTTTTTTCCCTTCTTAGCTTTATTCTTTTTTAAAAAGTTTCTTTCTATACTTCCTCTTTCTATTCCCCCCCCCCTCTCTCTCTCTCTCTTTCTCTCTCTGTATATCTGTTTCTGTCTCTAGGAGAAGGAAAATTGAATTCAAATCAAAGGCGCTATCTTCTCATTAGTAAAACCTACATTGAGAGTTCATTATTTTAAATAGAAATACAGGGATTAGTGGCAACATAGACACTGTTCAAAGAACAGAGGCAATAAAGGTTGGGAAGGAATTTCTGAAAGCTGCATGTGTTCATCCAGTGAGACTCCTTATGGGTATGCCAATTCTGTTAGTGAGGAGATAGCGCCTTTGATTTGAATTCAGTTTTCCTTCAGACAGAAACAGATATACAGAGAGAGGAGAAGAGAGAGAGAGAGAGGAGAGAGAGAGAGAGAGAGAGAGAGAGAGAGAGAGAGAGAGGAGGAATAGAAAGAGGAAGTATAGAAAGAAAGTTTTTTAAAAGAATATGCTAAGAGGAAAAAAAGAATAAAGCAGTAAAAAGTAGAAAATCTCAAACTATCTGAAAAAAAAGAGACAGTGATATAACCAAGGGAGATATTTATTAAATCCCTATCCATCAATTAGTTTACCCTAATATCCATAAATACCAATCTCCTTCAATAAATATTGTTTGACTTTCTATCTGTTTTTCTTATGTTTCTCAGATAAAGAAAATTCAGGATTTGTATCAAGTGATTTTTATATCGTTTATTTTCTTTCTTTTACTTTTACTGTGGCGGGTCGTTCGCCTTCGTCGCGGGCTTTTTTCTGGTCGTCGCTCGCTCCGGTGTCGTTCGGCGTCGTCGGCCCTGAAATACCGCCACTTCCGTCGTTTCCTCGCTCACCCGGTGAAAAGGGGACGGGTCGCTCGGCGGCCTCTTACTAGCACCTAGGGCTTGCGTGCTCCCCCCGATGGGGGCCCGCCGCTCGACCCTTAGCCGGGGACCGTGCCGGGCGGGGATTGACTGGGGTGGTACGTCTGTCAAACGGTAACGCAGGTGTCCCAAGGCGAGCTCAGCGAGGACGGAAACCTCGCGTGGAGCAAAAGGGCAAAAGCTCGCTCGATCGCGATTTTCAGTACGAATACGGACGGCGAAAGCGTGCCCCTCGATCCTTTCCGAGCGGAGAGCTCTTTCCGCGAGAGGTGTCAGAAAAGTTACCACAGGATAACTGGCTTGTGGCGGCTAAGCGTTCGTAGCGACGTCGCGTTTTGATCCTTCGATGTCTTATCTATACTGTTACTTTTTGCTTTCTTTTCGTTTTACTTTCCTCTCTTGCTTAATTCTTTTCGTTTTCTTCTTCTTTCCTCTTCGTTCTTTATTTCTAACTAGAAGAGACTACCCGGCGCTGTCTTGGTAGAGAGGGTGAGCAAATCCATTATTACTGAATTACGAGTGGGATTATCGCAGGATGCACCATTAAAATCCCTATGTAAAAAAAAGATCTTGCGTTGATCCGGCCTGGTGGATTGTCAGAAAAATTGTATATACACTGATGCAAAACAAATCCATACTGTTACTATTTAAATTCTATCTTTTAATTAACTCAAATCAAGTATTCATTATTTCTGCTCAAAAACCAAGCGCTGGTGATATTTAATGTGTAAATGTATTTGCTTTGTCGTTAATTTTATTTTTATTTTCGAAGTTTCCTCTAGACATACATATACACACAACTGCCCCTTTATATAATATATAGAAAACCAAGCCCCTGGTGATATTTAATGTGTATATATATTTTGCTTTGTCGTTAATGTTTTTTTTTCGAAGTTTTCTCTGGACATACATATACACACAATGCCCTTTATATATGTATAGAAACCAACCCTGGTGATATTTAATGTGGCATTATATTTTTGCTTTGAGGTATATTGTTTTATTTTCGAAGTTTCCTCCGGACATACATATAACAAAACTGCCCTTTATATATGTATAGATAGAAGTTTCCTCTGGACATACATATACCACAAAGCCCTTTATATATGTATAGAAACCAAGCCCTGGTTGATATTTAATGTGTATATATTATTTGCTTTGTCGTTAATTGTTTTATTTTTCGAAGTTTCCTCTGGGGACCATACATATACACATAAATGCCTTTTTTTATATATGTATAGATAGAAAAGTTTCCTCTGGACATACATATACACACAACTGACTTTTATATATGTATAGATAGAAGTTTCCTCTGGACATACATATACACCACAACTGCCCTTTATATATTGTGTAGATAGAAGTTTCCTCTGGACAACATATACACACAAACTGCCCTTATAATATGTGTAGATAGAAGTTTCCTCTGGACATACATATACACACAACTGCCCTTTATATATATATAGAAAACCAAGCCCTGGTGATATTTAATGTGTATATATATTTGCTTTGTCGTTAATTGTTTTATTTTCGAAGTTTCCTCTGGACATACACATACACACAACTGCCCTTTATATATGTATAGATTACATTCGACATAACATACACCACAACTGCCCTTTATATATGTATAGATTACATTCGGACATACATACACACAACTGCCCTTTATAAATGTATAGATTATTCAAACCAAACATAGAATGAATAGGGCTGAGAAAATAAAATTGATTTTCATTATCTTCTTTTTTTCTTTCCCCCTTTTCTTTCCATTATTAGTTACACTCTTATTGTCTTTCTGTTTCCTTACTCTTCTTTATTTTCTTTCTTTTTCCTTTCTCTCTTTTTCTTTCACTCTTTCTTTCTCTCTTTCTCTTCTCTCTTTCTTCCTCTCCTTTTATTCCTTTCTCTTTCTGTCTTCTCTTTTTATATTTCTTTTCTTAGTTTTTTTTATTCTATATTTTCCTCTTTACTCTCCCCTCTACCTTCTTTACCCTTTCTTGTTCTCCTCCCTCTCTTCCATTATTCCTTCTCGTTTCCTCTTTCTCTTTCTTCTTTTTTCGAATTCATTGAAGTAAACCACATTGATTATCCGAAGTGATATGACTCATCTTAATTTTCAATATATTTCTTCTTCTTCTTCTTCTTCTTCTTCTTCTTCTTCTTCTTCTTGTTCTTCTTCTTCTTCTTTTCTTCTCTTTCCTTATTTACTTTACTCTTTTTTTTATTCTTTGTTTCTTTTCGTTTTCCTTTCTCTTCTTCTTTCTCTCTCCCTTTTATCTTTCTTCCCCTAATTTTTATACCCTATCTTTTCCGTCCTTTAACCCTCTCCCCTCTACGGTTTCTTTTCCATAATCTCTTTCCTCTCTTCTTCTTCCGTTCCTTCCCTTTTCTTTCCCTTTCATTCTTTATTTCTCATCCCTCAAAGCAAACTTTGAATTAATCACGGCAATAAAACAAAATCAAACCAAAAAAACCTTTTGTAAATTCCAATCCTATTTCTTTCCGTTTTTTTTCTTTAAAGAAACTGCCAAATTTTCTGCTTTTATCATTTATGACGGCGTTAGAGAATACTTCCGCTTTTGGGGATTAAAGAAAGAAGAAAAAAAACATGAAAAAATTTTCTTAACCTCCTCAACCGTCAAAACATTTTCCTATTTCCATGATAAGCCGTCCAACGTTTTGGCCCAAAGAAAAAGTAAAAGACACTGACAAAAAAGAAGAACCTGAAAAAAAAATAAATAAAAATAAAAATAAAAACTTAAAATAATCTCGTAACCTAAATTCACAGAAGGAAAAAGATAAATGAAGAATATTGAACATATTTATTACTTTGTCCACCCTCTAAATCTGCAACCTCCATTTACTCCTTGTTGCTCTTGCTCTTATTATTATTTACTCCTTGAGATTTTCACATCAGCATTAGCTGATTGGTCCTTCACTCTTGAGTCTGAGTGACAGCAAGTCGTCCTCAGGTCTCCAGGACTTTCTGAGTATTCTGGCAGATTGGCCAGCAGTGCCCAGTGTTCTGATGCGGTTTCCCCAATCCTTCCCTTTGATATCCAAACTTCCAGGCCCTTTTGCCAATCCTCTTTGGGATCGTTCCAAGTGCCCAACTACAATTGGGTATCCACCTTTTCCACCTTCATTATATTATTATTATATATTATTATTTATATTATTATTATTATTATTTTCACTCCCTTGAGTTTTTTCGCTACGAGCGTTACCGATGGTATTTCAGAGAGTCTGCCGGTTGACAACAAGTCTCCTCAGGTTACCAGGACTCTTCTGAGTATTCTAGCACGATGCAGCTCAGTGCAGTAAGTCTGGATGGTCTCAATTCTTCCTCTGATTTCCAGATGCTCCAATCTTTTTTCCAGTTTATTGCGTACCGTTCCAAGTGCGCCACACCTACCATCAGCTCCTTAGTTTACCGCTCAGACCCTGTTGCTACTCATACGCTGAGGTTGACGAGGATGGGATCTCTCTCTTT
>CM042164.1:85047140-85082341 GCA_023376005.1 Doryteuthis pealeii | reverse complement strand
GCCATTAAATAAACCATACTTTTAAGAGCTAGACGGGGCAGTAGAAGGCCCCCACTGTTCCTTCAAGTCTGACAAGGAATTGGAAGGGATTGTTCCTTGTTTTATACATTACCACATATCGCATTGTTGGGTATAGTTATAAGGACTGTCATAGGAGTGCTCCATTTTTTTTATATAGAAGAGCGTCGGCAAATTTACGTCTTTGAGTTGGGCGGTCGTGTCAGCGAAATCCCTCACGCCCTCCGCCCAGGCAGTGCTCAATCAAACCGCTATGGGGATCCGGCAGTGTGGAGCAATATCTAGTTACTTATATTCGGAGCGTTCAAAAAGTCGTTCTAGCATACCTATACTAATATATGATTAATGTTCATTGACCCTAGATGAGAAATTTACTTCTAGCGCTTGATTTATTCTTTATGATTATGCTAGAAAGCGGGGGGGGTTTGAGCTGGTAGTAGCTTTCAAGGATAATCTTCTCCCCTTTACAAGTGGAGCGTGCATTAGGTAGAGTGCACGTTTGAAAGTCCAGTGACTCGTAGTGACCGGGAGAGAATAACAACAGGATTGTAGAAGGGCTGGGGTTTAAGAGTTTTGCTGCTTTTTCTTTTTAATAACAGGGAGTTCGAAATGTTAAAGTTTTTTGTGGTGTATAATTATGCGATGATCTCCTCGCGGAAATCTTCATTAGGTAGGTAAACAGCAAGGTCAAAGAGATCCACTCTGTCTCATTTACCCCATAGCTATATAATGCAAAGAATGCACCAATGATGTCAAATCTTTAACAAATTATCGTATTCGTGGAGAAATATTGAAGTGAGCTTGTTATAACTGTAAATTCTTGTATTGGAAAAATATTTACTTTGAAGCTATAAATTATCGTATGTTAAGGATATTTATCAGCATTATTAATTAAGTATACTTAAAAACTATTGATGAATGTATTAATGGGATTATTATTATTAAATTAATATTGATTATCAATCATCATCATCAATGACCATGAGACTCATAGATTATTCAGCAGAATCAATATACTCCCCACCCCCCACGAGTCAAATCCCTATTTGATAACATCGCTCACATAGCAGGATGGTTCCTCATCGCCGGACAATCCAGTATATATAGGGAGGGTGTAGAGGAGTAACACACTACGGCCCGTGGGGCGGATCCCGTCCGGGCAGGCATTTGATCCAGGCCCCGACCCGCGTAACTGTGATATTTTGTTATGATTAGGAAGTAGGGTCGATTTTGGGGGAGACCTTCTTATATCTATTTAAAATTCAATATATCATGTTAAGCTTAGCTAAATCTTCATGGACTTTGAACTACCGGAATCAACCCATCAAACGAGAATTTGACTGATAAACATTGAAATTTGTTAATTCCCCTTGATTGGATGTACGCAATTTCAACCAACCATATGCAAAGAACGATACTCTTGAAAGCGCGAAAATTTCAGTTTCACAAATCACACGCACACACTTTGTGCTGCTTATGTTTCCGTTCTTTGATAATATACTTTTTGAAAAATAAATATGTTGTTAAATTCTGTTTTTGTGTATCTTAATACAACCACTCAATCCATGAATATAACATGGAATGATGAATTTTGGTTTAACTCTTTTTCTCAGAACTTTTTGGTTTTGGGGCTAGCAAGTATTAAACATACAATAATAATGTGGCGCTGCGCTCGTTATTTGGGTTTTCAATTATACAACCAACCGTGAAAAAGTTTGGTGATCCCTACTTAGTCTGAAGCCTAACAGAGTTGTCATCTTTTGGGGGAAGGTTTTTGGGGATGGTCGGTGATTTGGGCAAAGATTATAACCGTTTTCCACACACGTACGTATCTCAACTTTGTGCTACAAAACCAAGCCGCTCAACTATATTGAATCAGGTAAAATAAAATGATTTTTTGATATAAAATAGAATTAAATCTGTGGTTGTTTACATCATCATCATCATCATCATCATCATCTCTCATCATGTTGCGCATGCAGCAACGGGATATCCTGCAATCCTCTCGCCAACCTTCCATCATTCATTGCCCTGGGAGCTCCTCTGCGGAGCAACAGCCTCTTGCAATGGTGGTCAGATGTAGGTCCTTGCTGGGGCCCCACACTTGCATGTCCATGTGTTTGGCTTCCACAGGAGAAACGTCGCTTATGAATTCACCTTGCTTCTGCCAGCAGTGTCCCATCATGCCTTGTCCCGTCTCACTCGGATAGTTTGTGAGATGGGGGGTGGGGAGTGGACGTACAGTCTGCTTCCGTATAGGGTGCTGTTTCACGACTTTTTCACTTTAGAATAACCATCCAGCGTAGGTGCATATATAATAATGAATCCGAACCAAAAGAGGTCATATATACGAACAAATACGACTTTAATTGTCTAGCACGTGAAGAATGACATACATAAAAAGACATAAAACAGATAAAGACAAAAGTACTTCGGAAGTACGAAAAGTTCGTCAAAAATATGAAGTCACTTATTGATAGTTAAAGGGAAAAGCCTCCCACTTAATGGATTGATTCACACGAATACGTCTAGTCTATCTTTTGTGGGTCAAGCAAGAGAGTAGGAGAGAGAGAGAGAGAGAGAGAGAGAGAACGAGAGAGAGGGGGGAGAGAGGGGAGAGAGCGGGGAATTGCTGAGCTGTTGTTCAAGATATCCAGCTAGTAGTGTCACCTATTGGGCTAAACAAAACCCTGCGGCAAGGGAGATGAACGTTTTGGCCACAAGTCCCACCCCAGCAGGGGCAGACAATCGCTACAATAATAAAGTTAAATATGTGTAACGGAAGCCGTTTCTTTATTTTACGTATATCTAATTGACAGTATGGGCTTGATAAGTTTTAACTGCTTAACGCACTGCATATTCCTCAGTAAAAATTCATGTTCATATTTTTATATAGTACCCTTTGCATATCGGGTATATAAATAGCAAGAAAGTATAGACGAGCGGTGAGGAGATGGGCCTCTAAACTTTTCTTACTTTTTTCTACCTTGTTCTTTCTCTGTTGGGCTGATTTTTTTTCTTTCTTTTGTTCGGCTGGTCGTCTATGCTCATTTCTTGTTTTCTTAAGAACAACACAGCCCAAAGGGTTTCTAACTGCGCGTGGAGAAGTCAGTCATCTTGTGAGCAAAGATCTTACGTCTGCTCCTATTGAACTAACTGCTAGTAACTGATTTCCTTTAACACGTCTTTCCACAGCGGAAGTCGGGGTGGGGTCAAGTAAAATTGAATAACCTGTCAATAATAACTATAAACAGCTAACGGTAACTTTCCATTTTAAGCACCTCCGATTTTGAATCTTCAACGAACTTCAACTCAAAATTTAGCCACACTTAGGGGCCGGTTTAGCTCAGTCGGCTAGGAATCAATGATCTCTTGGTTCGATACCGCCCCCGCCAACTCAGCGTATGAGTAGGATACAGTGATCTTGTGCGGTAAGGGTGAGGAGCTGATGGTTGGTGTGGTGCTCCACCTCAGATCTAAATAATTCCTTGATCTAATCTTGTAAAAGGGGATAGACTCCTCGCTGTTGGCGATACCGACATTCCGACGACCTTTTACCTTACATTAATCCGTAGGCTACTCCACATATCATAAAACACATTTACTCATCGTACATTAATAACACTTAGCAAAATAAAAAAAAACCACCCTCCAGTCGTTGTACAAATAGAATTTTGAAACATATTGCCCGAGGGGTCGGGGTAAAAAGAAATCAATGTTCTGCGAATTTGTACATTAAGTAAGTGTTTGTGGGGTTTATGGGGGTCCAATAAGAAAAGACAATGGAGGTAACATTGTAGGAAAATGTTTACAAAAGAGTAGAAAACTACTGTACAGATGAGAGTAGAATTACGTCCGACAAATGGAGAGTTGAGTGGGAGCTGACTTGGCATTGGCTTTCTCTCAAGCCATAATTGTCCTGTTACTTTATAGTAACGCCGTCCGGCGCATTCCATTAGTCTATAGGAGTATATCACCTATTAACAGTAAGTAAAATCATCAAATTCATTAAAGGATTAAAAAATAAAACAATTTGAAATGTAAACTTTAGAATATGTATTAAATAAAAACTACTATATAAGATTTATATTATTATAATTGTCATGTACTTATATAAAATTGTTTAAAAAAAAAAAAAACGAGGACTGTAATATATGCTGCATGTTCAAATTTTGAAATGTATTTATTCTATGTTTATGACGATTTTGGGTGTATGTTACTAAGCAGATTGAGAAGTAAGTTTTTGTTACAGACAAAAAGAGCGGGAAGCGATTATCTCCATTATTCACGAATAGGAATGTATTTTTCATGTGTTGTTGGTTAACATTTACTCGCCGGGCGGTGTTGACATCATCTACTAATTTCAACATAATTAATGAGGGTCAGCAGTCAATACGCGATATTTGTTGAAAGTGTGAGATTTCACATATGAATTATTACATGAACGATTGTCATAATTAATTTATAAATTTTTACGAGTGATTTTTTAAATGTTTTTCTCGGTGTCTTTTTATCGCAACCAAGAGAAATAATTCTAGACATCCACTTACAAGTCACACTGACAGTACATTATATACTGAACTATTGGAGGCGCGTGGTCTAATGGTTAGAGTCGTTGGAAAATGGACCTGTCGACTCGAGTTCAATTCCTGGACGAAGCTGTTTTGAAATTTCACATAGCGCTAATTACCCTGGGAAAGGTATGAATCCAATTCTCACTGCAGCTATGGTATATTAGCAGGGCAGACTGGGTTCTTTAATCTTGGCTAGGTAACCAGTCTAGGAGTCTGTTAGTGCGGGAGTGGTTGGTAAATATATATATATACATGACTATCCGTCGCAACTGTCCATATCGTTATCACCCCGGAAAGTCTGTGTGCGGTATCCAGAATCCGCACAACTGATCGATGTAGTTTCTTGCTGGACGTTCTAACACTGGCGTATCCATGTGCCGGGGTCCACAGGAGAGCGTCAACTTATATCGTTCGCCCTGCTTCTCCAGTAGTGTTCGTTTCTTCTGATAGTTTGTGTGATAGAGAGAAAATGGCCGTACAGTTGCTTTCTTGTGAGGGTACTGTTTCACGATTTAAAAATAACACAAAAAAAAAAAACGCAGCATTCTTGTGGCAGCTGCCATCTAGCTTATTTCTGGTGTTTCATTAGGGTCCTTAGATATTGCAGTCCATAAAGTAGTGTTGTAATACCCTTCTACTTTACTCTTCTATTCTTCTTCTGGGGTCTTGACATCTTAAGTTCTTCTAGGTCTCTTTCTAACGTCTGGACTTCTCTTGGGGACTTCGTGTCTGGTCTTCCATTGGGGATGTCTCTTTATCAGAAGCCCTGTGTCATTTGTTAGTTTTTTTTTAGATAATAACACAAGACTTCGATTTACTTTGATCATATTTTATTCTCGAAATCCCTCACCAGAACTACCTGCGCAGATCGAGTCGGAGCGTGTATAACACGACTCACCAACGTCGTGGTTTCTCGCCGACTGACTAAAATCTATTTCTAATCTAAGCCAGAAGAGGGTCTTCTCCACCGATTCTCACGGTATCCACCAGAAGGAAGGATCAGGACAGGTCAAGCCTTGTCATTCAAATCCTTCAAGGCCATGGGCTGCAGCTTTTATAACGGCCATTTTTGATTTTACACTATTGCCATAAATATTAGGTATCTAATAACTATGTAACAGTAGCTCTAACACGGCTTGGAAAAATTGTCACTTTATCTTATCGGTGAGATCAGATTTCTATTTTGAATTAATATTTTACGCCTTGTAAGATTTTTCACATCATTTCTAACTGGTGAATTCTCACGGAAGTGACAACAAGTCTCCACAGATATTTGAATCTTTTTGGCTGAGCAGCTATCCATACCATGTAACACACCACTCTGGACCTCACTTCGATAAGGCACAGTTACGATGAGGCACACTTCAATTAATTGGCTGGTCACGTGTAGCCCTCGCACCTGTATGATTGTTCCGACAATAGGGTGTTAAGTATCAGGCCACCATCCTTGGCCAGTTGTAAAAGAACTTAAAGTAAATAAGTAAGTAAGTCAATAAGTCCTGTGGTATAGTATCCGGTGGTATAGTATCCTTTGGTAAGTCAATAAGTCCTGTGGTATAGTACTACGTTCCGTCGTCCAAGAAGATCCAAGTAGTAATGAGCTAAGATTAGAATTAGCCAGTATAAATACAACAGCAGCAGCAGCAGCAGCACTGCCAGTGATTGGATAAGAGGTTGCCTTCCCTGGTCACGTGCTTATCGGCGAGCCTATAAGTAGGAGTAGGTAATCACCACACGCCTTATATACTCAAAAAATCCAACATGACATACCCCAACCATTTTATCGTGTATGTGCTAGGCGGCGGTGGCTGAGGGTCTTAGTGTCCTGGGTATGGTTAACTTGCATCTAGTAGTGGGGTTCTAATTCTTGAGCTCCAGTGAGTGTAGAGTTCCTCTTCATTGCCAGTACTCCCGGGTCTATCCTGACATGGATTGGTAGTACCTGTTAGGGTCCCATCTATAGTTTAAATTGATAAAAAAATGTGTTTAAAAATGAGTTTTCAAATAATTTTAATACCCAGCCAGAATTAATGAAACAAAAATACATTCAGCATAAAATAACCCAAGGGTTGTTGACATGCCGCAAAATCAAACCAACCATCCAACCAAACAGGTCTCTAAGTGTCTTCTATGTATTTTAGCCGATTTTAATAGCATTGTTGTATGATTGGCCTCAATTCCTTTCCTGATCGTTAATGTTCGATTAATCGGCTGGTCACGTTAAGCCCTATCACCTATATGATTGTCCCGACCCAATTTTCCCTTATGATAAACGCCAACCTTTTTATCATATATATGATAGAAGGTGATGGCTGTGGGTCTTAGAAAGAAAGAGAGAGAGAGAGAGAGAGAGGGAAAGAGGGAAAGAGGGAAAGAGAGAGAGAAAAAATGATGTAGAAGAAGAGAAAAAGAGAGATAAACATAGAGAGAGAGAGAGAGAGAGAAAAGAGGTAGAAGAAGAGAGTGAGAGAGAGAAGAGGTAGAAGAAAAGAAGAGAGAGAGAAAACAGAGAGAGAGAGAGAGAGAGCGAGAGGAGAGAGAGAGAGAGAGAGAGAGAAGAGAGAGAGAGAGAGAGAGGAGAAGAGGAAAAGAGGTAGAAGAAGAGGCCGTCAATTGTTAGTATATTTGAATTTTTAACACTTTCTTTTATTTTCTTAAATTTCCTTATCTTTTTGTAGTAATTCCTCCCTTGTGTATTTTAAGAATGGTCCAGAGTATCTTAGATGACGGAGAGCTCAGATGTTTATTTCTTTGGCAAGATTTCTGCAACAGGTCTTGGTTTCTAGAAGTTTTCCTCATCTTCTGAGAAACATCTTTTTACTTTTTCTTTTATCGTTGTTTGTTTTCATTGTTTCCACTGTTATTGTTGTGGGGTTTTAAGGGGTCAAATAAGAACAAAACGATGGGTAACAAATGTAGGAAAACGTATTAACAAAAAAGTAGACAATTACAGTACAGAGAAGTGGGAATTAACGTCCGGCAATAGAGTTATGAGCTGACTCGCATTGGCTTACTCTCAAGCCATAATTGTCCCTGTTACTTATAGTAACTGTCGGCGCATCCCATTAGTCTATAAGGTATATCACATATAACATTTATTGTCATAGGAATGTGATTCGGGGACCTGAATTCAAATCCGCGATGTCAGCTGGGGCGTTAGAACGCACCGACTGCACCTCTGCTGAGGGAAAAGACTCCCCCAAATGGGACCACCTGTTGGCCGTGGGTGGCGACCCGTGATGCTTAAGGATGGAGTCCTGGTGGATGACCAGTCCATGACTTGCAACACTCCACTTAGACCCTTACTTAAGCTAGACGAGCGGTCGGAGAGGCTCCCTCTGATCAATCGGCTGGTCACTTGAAGCCCTAGCACCTATATAATTGCCCCAATCCTGTAGCCCTTATGGCAACCCCCTACCCTTTTTATCATATGGGTGCTAGAAGGTGGTTGCTGATAGTCTACATGTCCTGGGAATGACGTTAAACTCTATCTGATGGTGTGGTTCCATTTTTGGAGGTTTTGGGGAATGTGGAGTAACGTTCATCACAGTGACCCGGTGTGGTAGTACCTGTTAGGGTCACATCTATGGGTTAAATAGAAAAATGTATCTTTTTTAAATGGTGTATCCATTAAGAATGAATTTAGTTCAAAACTTTATCGGCATTAAATCACCCACTGAGGTTGATATGCCGTAAAATAAACCAAACCAAACCAAACTAAAACCAAACCGAATTCAAATCCTGGACAGAGCTGTTTACATTTTACATAGTAGGAATTTAGGGAAGACTGAACTCTTTAACATTGTTTAGGCAACTAGTCTAGGAGAAGGAAACTCTGAATTCAAATCTGTTAAACTGCGATCAAGAAATTGACCTTGTGTTACATCCTTCTCATGCAGAGGAATTGGTAAATATATATAAGAATTTCTGTCTTTTTTAAGTCATGCCAAGCCGTGTTGGGCTACTTTTTTTTATAAACGTAGGTTTTTGCTATCCAATTATATACGGTCCAATATTGGATATTCAGTAACATTTTAAGTGGGCAAATTCTTCTTACTTAGTTAAAACAACCATGTTTTAAGGGCCAATATATGAATAAAGTTGCTAATCATTTAGGTTTGGTTTCTTTGGTTAATGGCATATCAATCTTCATTGGTTATCTAATGCCAAGGTTTCTAAAAGTTTTCCTGTTCTTCTGAGATACATCTTTTTACTTTTTCTTTCATCCCTGTTTGTTTCATTGTTTCCATTTCACATATTCTTGGGGGTCAGTTTTTTTCCCTCCAAACACGGCGAGTCGGGTTAATATCAACAAGTTCAATTTTATCTCATCTGACCACATCACTTTCTCACAGGGTCAGGGTGGAACTGGTGTAGCAGTCCACCAGTTCCACCCTGACACCGAAAAGATGACCAGAAAATTAGAAAGAATCGAACAAAAACGTGTCCTACAAGAATTGTCAATACAGTTTAACACATGTTTAAAAGAAAAAATGCTGCCAAAATACACTTATTATATATATATATATATATATATATATATATATATATATATATATATTTATGTACATACACACATATAAATATATTATCATTGTTTTCTTTATATACAGTAGGTTGGTTGGTAGGTTGGATTTTACGGCATGTCAATCCTTTGGTTATTTTATGCTGAAAGCGTTTTGTTTCATTGATTCTTGTTGGGTATGCAATCTTTTTTAACTCAGATTTTAATACATTTTAAAACCACTATGTTAATATATTTAACGTGAAGATTGGAACCTAACAGGTACTACCATTCGGCGTAAGAGTGGACCTGAAAGTAATGGCGATGAACGAGTATTCCACACTCACCAGAACTCTACAACTGTATATTCACTACTAGATGGACTTTAACGTCATACCCAGGAGACTAAGACCACCAGCCCCCCGCTTCTAGCATGTATATGATAAAACGGTTTGAGAATTTCTCATCTGGTCGAGACAATCATATAGGTGCTAGAGCTTGACGCGAACTGCCGATTGATCGCGGGTGGGGGCTCTTACTGCCCGTCTAGCTTAATTAATGGCCACATTTGACCGTTGCATGTCATGGACTGCCATCTGCCACAGTCATCAGGATTTCAACCTTAAGCTTATACAACTCCTACTTTAAGGACGGGTCAACGGACAAGGATCACAACTGATATTACATCTTTCTATTTCAAGAAAGAAACAAACTTAATGCCATAAGGGATCTTCCTGTAAAACTGCTTACAACTACAGCCCTAAAATGACCACACGAATCGTAACAGTTATGTTACAACAGTAATACATATTGATATTTTATTAGATAATGTATTGTAAACCATTATTAATTTTTTTGACCATATGACCTTTAGTCACCCCTTTTTGATTTCGATTCAGAAGGTCATGTTTTTCATTTACACCGTCAATATCCGGTTATTTGTTAAGAGACGATTTTTAGAGTTTTTTTTAATTATAAAACTAACCCCTAACCCCTAACCCATAACAAACACCTGGATATTGACGGTGTAAATGAAAGACATGTCCTTCTGAATCAAGACCAAAAAGGGGTGCCTAAAGGTCATATGGTCCAATTTTTTAACCATATTTGTTGCCATCTTCATTTTAGTTTGTTAGTAGAGCAACAACTCAGACTATTCTCCGACCATTTTAAAGAGATTGGATCGGAAGTGTTATACGTTCTCTGTGATACTCGAATTCTGATTCGTTTTGCCCCAGGGTTCGATTCCGGTCGAATAGATAACAACATCAATTATTCACAATTTCATTCGATAGTTTTCTTTAAGATTTCTATTAATAATGGAGATTAAGTCTCTATTTGTCTGCAATTAAAACTACGTCACTGCTTACGTCACATTACCCAAAATCATTATAACGTAGGATAAACACACTCACAATTTGAGCATGCAAACTTAGACGGTCATCATTGTTTTTTTTTTCAAACAAGTTCTAATAAATACATGACCGATATTATATATTCATACATAGTTTGTTTTATCTTAATATATATTTAAAGTTATCAGAACTATGTTTCCATTTTAAATTGTGGTTATTTCTTGTAACTCCAACATAAACCAAGGGGAACCACTCTTGACTGATAAATTATTTATTTATTTATTGATCTACTAGGAAAAAAGAAGACGGGGTTAGGGTTTAGGATTAGGTTTTAGGGTTAGGGCTAGGGTTAGTTTAATGGGAAAATAAATAATCTATCAGTCAAGAATGGTTCCCCTTTGTTTATGCTGGAGTTATAGAAAATAACCCAAATTGGTTTTGTTTTTTTTTACTCATTTAATAAGTTTGATGATTTTACTTACGTTGGTACAAACTGTCTGACATTGAATTTTTAACTTCCACCCCCTGGCAATTTAAAAATTAAGTTTTACACCGCCCGAAGGATACATTTTTCGGCTAGTTTATCTACTAACCACACTTGATCGTTCTTTCTTATGACATATATATATATATATATATATATATATATATATATATATATATATAAGAAGAAAATATTTAAAAAATATAACAAACATAGGATGTACAATATATCGAAACACCTTAAGTCTTGACACTAAAAATTATTTCCTGATCATAACATCCTGTGTTAGTTATATTTAAAACATATTTTTCTTCTCATATTGTCGGATTAATTTCCTCACCGTATTTCCATATATTATATATATATATATATATATATATATATATATATATATATATATATATATACGTTCATGAACTTGTTCTCTTTCTTATGTATGTCTCTACTGGATATCCCTTTAATCCACAAATGTATGCTACTTTTCTGTCCCTTAACTCTTTGCTTAATTCAAACTACACATACCGTCTATCTCACCACTGCGATCCTACCGTAAGACGATGGCAGCGGGTCTCACACGTGTTACTTGTTTGTACTGAAAAATCACTACGTGAACACTCCTGCCATCTTTTGTTTAGTCTATGAACCAACCCTTAGAGTAATACTTGATCCCTTTGCAATAGGGTACTGAGTGGGGGGGGGGAGGATTTAGTAGTCCAAGAGTTAACTTGTTTCTCTCATTCTTCAGTGTATTGATTTTGAGTGTTCACTTCACCCGTCCCAGGCCAGGCAGAGGAGGAGATCTCGCTGGATTACTGCAATGCGCTCTCTAAGGCCGAATAAAACTGAGAGTCTTGTTTCTAGGAACAAATTCTATTCTTGGTACGTGTGTGGAGAATTTCAAACATTGCTTACTTTGTGCTTTTTTTTTTGTTTGTTTTGTTTTGTTTTTCCTTTTTGCCCATCGACAAACGAATCACGGGAAGAACTGTACAGCATTACTTATGCAAAAGATACGGGCTCGGTTGGTAGTGACGTTGCTTCTTTTAGCTGCAGGCGACCGTTTTTATTTCTTTCTTTGCAGAGGAAGCAACGTTTAAAAGGTTTTGAAATATCGACCGGTTGACAAATCTGTAAAAGCTTATTGCTGTAAAGAATAACAAAATAAAACCGGACGCCTCAGCAGGGAGTAAAGGTTAGGAATGTCGGCACGATGACTGTCGCTACTTTACTGAGTTCGACCGTGATGCTTAAGGACGGATCCTAGTAGATGAGCAGTCCATGACACAGCATCACTCTACTTTGGCCCTTACTTAGGCTTGACGGGCGGTCGGAGAGACCCCCTACGATTAATCGGCTGGTCGTGTCAAGCCCTAACACCAATATGATTGTCCCAAATATATTATCCTCATTGCAAGCCCCAAACCTTTTTATCAGATATGTGCTAGAAGTCGGTGGCTGAGTGTATTCCTGTCGTGGGAATAACGTTAAACTCTATCTGATGGTGAGATTCTAGTTCTAGAGCTTTGAGAAATGTGGAGCAGCCCTTCATCACCATTGCTCCCGGGTTCTCTCTGACCCGGAGTGGTAGTACCTGTTAGGGACCTTTATATGGGGCAAATAGAAAAATGTGTAATAACAAACTTGAACTTTATCCTATAAACTTATCCCTTAAAGTGATTCCCAATCCACTTAGCAAAAACAATTACGAACAATCTGCTGTCAAAATCAAAAATAAATCCATGAAAAAGACATAACACTTAATTTGACCACCCCTTACAACCTACCGCTTGGCATAAAATAACCGGGGATGGTTTGACTTGCCGTTAAAATCAATCAATCAATCCATCTCACTGGGATGTTAAAATTACTATCTATCTATCTATCTCTCCCTCTCTCTCTCTCTCTCTCTCTCTCTCTCTCTCTCCATATATATATATATATATATATAATATATATATATATATATATATATGGGTTAAATAGTAGGGCAGACTGGGCCCTTGAGCCTTCGGTAGGTAACCAGTCTAGGAGAGGGATAACTCTGAATTCAAAATTCCTGAGGTCGATCGTTGATTGGGTTTGTGGCAACCCTTGATGCACCAATTCTTTCCTATCGACAGTGCCAAAAAGTGTGGATGGTCCAACACAACCCTTCACCACTATAAACAAATCCCTGTGTGGATGTTCATTGTGTGTATGAACACTCATACGTCGAAAATCGACGGGAGAGTCCATTTATATATATATATATTTCATTTCCCTGTTTTTGTCTTTACTTATTTATCTTTTGAGAAAATCATTTCTTTTAGCCCCGTGAGCGTGTCTCTATGAGTAGGTATGCGTAAGTAGGTATTTACTCAGACCGTTCACCACGGTTAGGATGTGTCACAGGGTCAAAAATATCAAGCATCTAGCAAGGATCGAACACGCTATTCTAAACTTTACTCCATGATGGGACCCCCCCCCCGCTTTTTAACTAATCGGTTCGTCACGGTTAAGATATGTCTCTAAGTCGCAAGTATGGGTAATTGATTTAGTTCGAACTCGCTATTCAGTAGAAGCTGACCTGCTTTTTAACCATTACAGCACGATGGGATATCCTGAGTATGTAGGCATTTACCCAAACCGTTCGTCAGGGTAAAGATGTGACACAAAGTCAAGGGTGAGTATAAAAAGTAATGCCATTTTCTTTATTTAAGGTGAAGTTTTTTTCATAACACCAAGGCCTACATCGACACCCTAACGAGGCTCAGAGCAAGAACCCGACGAGTAAGACCCAACTTGCCAATCGACAATGTTCCCCTTCAACATGACAATGCTCGACTACACACAAGTATCAGGTCAAGGGTGAAAATGGCCTCATTCGGGTGAACAACTTCACCACATCCTCCATACTCACCAGATTCAGCGCCTTCTGACTATCATCCTTGAAAGAGAGTTTGAGAGGCCAAAATTATTCCAGTGACGGCGAAGTGAAATCTGTTGAGAGGAAGTGTCTCAAAGAACAATGAACATAATTTTACGGGGCAGGGATACATGCTCTCATTCGAAGGTGAAAAATTGCATTGAGAGAAATGGTGGAGGATTAACGTTCATTGTGATGTATGATACACGTTCCTGTGTTGGTAATTATACCTCTCCTAAACAAAACGGAATTACTTTTTGACTCACCTATGTGGAGAAGTAGGGATGTGATCCACAGAGGACCAGCTTTATTTTAGTGTATGATACATGTTCCTGTGTTGTAATTATACTTGTCCTAAACAAAATGACATTACTTTTTGACTCACCTATATGGAGAAGCATGGATGGGATCCACAGAGGACCAGCGTTCATTGTGATGTATGATACACGTTCCTGTGTTGGTAATTATACCACTCCTAAAAAAAATGGAATTACTTTTTGACTCACCTATGTGGAGAAGTAGGGATGTGATCCACAGAGGACCAGCTTTATTTTAGTGTATGATACATGTTCCTGTGTTGGTAATTATACTTGTCCTAAACAAAATGACATTACTTTTTGACTCACCTATGTGGAGAAGCATGGCTGTGATCCACAGAGGACCAGCGTTCATTGTGATGTATGATACATGTTCCGGTGTTGGTAATTATACCTGTCCTAAACAAAATCGCAATACTTTTTTACTCATCCTCGTAGAATATTTCCCTAATTGTGTATGGGTAACACGTTTCCTAGCAGCTAAAACGCGGGGTCTTAGATCACACCGATACAGATGCTGCCCCTAGCAGGTTTGACATATCGGATAAGCAAAGTTGTACTAACCGGTAATAATCACCAGGGCTTTGCGGGTAAACCGACACCTGCACAAACACTGGTCGACATTTAGCACCGGACGGCCTCGTCATTCAACAACACTATTTGCAATATGAACTCTATCTCCATCCCTCCCATCTCTCTCTCTCTCTCTCTCTCTCTCTATATATATATAATATATATATATATATATATATATATATATACACAGATGTATGTATACATGTATATATATGTATGCAGCCAGATATTTAACAACATGTACACACACACACACACACACACACACACACACTATATATATATATATATATATATATACATATACATGTATATATATGTTTATTTGGTCAGCATTCTTTCATCTATACATGTAGAATTAAACAAAAGGCACATCTGTTTAACAATTTTATTTTTGATCTTTTCGAGTTTTCTGGCCAACTTTTTAATGTTTGGGTAGAATTCGTTTTAAAATGTGTGTACTGCATTTAAAATGTTTGGGTGGAATTCATTTTAAAATGTGTGTACTGCATTGGAAATTAATTTTGTTTAAGAATGGTTTGTATTGTTTTATGTATAAAGCTTCTAGTATTTGGAGTTTTTGTTTATTTTTTTCTTTCTGTAGAATGTGTGTATTTTACATACTTAAACAAAATTAATTTCCAATGCAGTACACACATTTTACAATAAGACCTTTCTCATCAATTCTTCTCCTTCCAGCCTCCACATTAATTTAATTTTTTAAAAACTGGAACACATCACTGCTGATAATGGAATTTCGAAGTGCCGAAAGTACTTGGGACCTGAACTTTGGTGGACATATCCACGAATTCCACCCACACATTAAAAAGTTGGCCAAAAAATTCGAAAAGATCAAAAATAAAATTGTTAAACAGGGGATGAGTCTTTTGTTTAATTCTACACACACACACACACACACACACACACACATATATATATATATATATATATAATATATATATATATTGCTCTTTGTCTCTCTCGCTCTAATTATTCAATCAGATTCCCTGGATATGGTACACATATATAAGTATATCTCGGATATACTAATGGTAATATTGATTCTTATGTTACACTAAAAGCGGCTACCCGGCGTCGTTGAGGATGCAAAATTTAATCTCGATGATCCATTACTACAGAGTCACGAGTTTGATCCTCACAGGGTGCCTCACTAAAATCCCCGTGTAAAAATACATTGCGTTGATCCAGCTTTGCGGGGCGTCAGAAAAAAAAGGGCACACACACTCTGAAAAGAAAAATTAATGTCTCCTATCTAAGATATCAAATGGCAAAATATACAATGCTGTTACTATTTAGATTTTAGATTTTAATTATCTGTACGAATAGAAATCAAATCTTCATCATTTTTTCCTCAAAAAGCAAAATCTTGTGGTAGTAAATGTGTATGTATATTTACTTTGTCAGGAGTTTTTATATTTTCGTAGTTTCCTCCAGACATACAAGGTGTGTCATAAAATGTTTGAGATTGAAGATGTATTTACCAAGATAGAAATTAACAATGAATGGAACGTTAATTTCTTTTCAGAATACAAGGTGTATCATAAAAGTGCCGAGTTTGAAGCTGTATTTACCAAGATAGAAATAAACAATGGCGGGAACGTTAATTCTTTTCAGAATACAAGGCGTGTAAAAAAAGTGCCGATTTTGAAGCTGTATTTACTAAGATAGAAATGAACAATGAAGGGAACGTTACATTTTTTCAGAATACAAGGTGCGTCAAAAAGTACAAAAAATTTCGATACTTTTTCACACATAGAAACGAGCTGTCCTTTAAATATATATAGATGGAAGGATGTTCTTATCTTTCATAGACATCATCTACTTCTTAGGCTGTTTTACTAGCCGTTATCTGTTATTCTTCTTCTAGACTGGTTCTAAGATGTCTCTCTGCAATCTATCAATTCCTCTTCTTCATCTGTGGGTGGTTCTTCTTCTGATCTCATGAAATTTTAGGAATTCTTAAAGATTTTTAAGTACATTTAAATACATTCTTTTCGTAGATAACTTTATCAATTCAATCGTTGTACGTAGTTCAGACTTTCTGTAATATAAACCCGATTTCATTCTATATTCCGTGCTTTCTATGTACCTCGCTCTAGTAATACTTTTAATTCTTCAGAATATACTATCGCCTGAAGATCGCACAAGTTTCAAGTATATACTATATTTAATCAAGGGACGGTGGGTGAAAATTGGAAATCAGAAGGACATAAGTGAAATCCCATCGGTAAAAGAATGGCCTGGAGGTTTGAGAAAATGTCGGATACTGCAATTGAGAAAACTAAAAAAGAGATTAAATTACTTGATAGAATTTGGGAGAAAACAGAAAGTGGGAAATCACTTAGAGGAGGAAGAAACAAAAGAGACAGCAATTACGATTCTGTTTTACATTTTGTAAAGATGAATAGAAAAACAAGAAAAAAAAATCCTTTCTTTTTCAAATGAAAAAAGACAAAAAAAAAAGAAAAAGAAAAATCAGACAGAAGAAAGAAAGTCAAACTAACAAATAACTTTTACAATAAAATGGAAAATTTTTCACGATTTAACAAATCTCAAATGAATGTTTTTTTTGTTTGTTATTATTGTCTTTATATATAATTACCGATTAAATGTGTCGCTTTCTTTTTGTTTTGTATTTTCTTTCTTTCTTTTTTTTTTCATATTGATCATCATTTAGTCTTTTGCTTAAATGTAAATATCGATCACTTAACAATAATGATTGATTCAGAAGATCTCTTGTGTTTTAGTTTTGCTTTTTTCAAGAAAATCAGTCGGAATGTCGTTTTGTTGAAGTCTCCAGAGAAAATGGAAATTGTTGTTATAGAATTATATCAGCGGGAAAAAACGAAAGTGTTTTGAGTTTGGACAAAAAGAAGACATGGCCATTACTGTCTGGATAAAATGGCGGATGTGGAATGCGCAGAGATCAGATTATATACTATCCAGCTGACCATTGGTCAGTTTATAATGTGAAGGAGAAAATGGTTTTAAAGGAAAATGAAGGGGGATGAAAATATAAATGAAGGGGAGGGAAAGGAAAAGGAAAGAGAAGAAATAGAATAAATAAATAAATGATATAAGAAAAAGTGCCAATAGAGAAAGAAAGTAAGAAAAAGGGGAACTAAGAGAAAGGGGGAGGAAGTAAGAGAAAGAGGAACTAAGAAAAGGGGAGAGAAAGTAAGAGAAAGAGGAACTAAGGAAAAAGGGGGGAGTAAGAAAAAGAGGAACTAAGAAAAAGGGAGAGATAGTAAGAGAAAGAGGAACTAAGAGAAAGGGGGAGAAAGTAAGAAAAGGGGAACTAAGAAAAGGGGAGAGAAAGTAAGAGAAAGAGAACTGAGAAAGGGGGAGAAGGCAAGAAAAAAGGGGAACTAAGAGAAAGGGGAGAAAGTAAGAGAAAGAGGAACTAAGAAAAAGGGAGAGAAAGTAAGAAGAAAGAGGAACTAAGAGAAAGGGGAGAAAGTAAGAGAAAGAGGAACTAAGAAAAGGGGAGAGAAGTAAGAGAAAGAGGAACTAAGAGAAAGGGGGAGAAGTAAGAAAAAGGGGAACTAAGAAAAAGGGAGAGAAAGTAAGAGAAAGAGGGACTGAGAGAAAGGGGGAGAAAGTAGAAAAAGGGGAACGTAGAGAAAGGGAGAGAAAGTAAGAGAAGAGGAACTAAGAGAAAGGGGAGAATGTAAGAAAAAGGGGAACTAAAGAAAAGGGAGAGAAAGTAAGAGAAAGAAGGAACTGAGAAAGGGGGAGAAAGTAAGAAAAAGGGGAACTAAGAAAAAGTAAAGAGTAAGTAAGAGAAAGAGGAACTGAGAAAAGGGGGAGAAGGCAAGAGAAAATGGGAACTAAGAGCAAGGGGAGAAAGTAAGAGAAAGGGGGACTAAGAGAAAGGGAGAGAAAGTAAGAGAAAGAGGAACTAAGAGAAAGGGGGAGAAAGTAAGAAAAAGGGGAACTAAGAAAAAGGGAGAGAAAGTAAGAGAAAGCGGAACTAAGAGAAAGGGGGAGAATGAAAGAAAAAGGGGAACTAAGAAAAAGGGAGAGAAAGTAAGAGAAAGAGGAACTGAGAAAAGGGGGAGAAAGTAAGAAAAAGGGGAACTAAGAAAAAGTAAGAGAAAGTAAGAGAAAGAGAACTGAGAGAAAGGGGGAGAAGGCAAAGAGAAATGGGAACTAAGCAAGGGGGAGAAAAGTAGAGAAAAGGGGAATAAAGAGAAAGGGGGAGAAGTAAGAGAAAGAGGACTAAGAGAAAGGGGGAGAAAGTAAGAGAAAGAGGAACTAAGAAAAAGGGAGAAGAAAGTAAGAGAAAGAGAGAACTAAAGAAAGGGGGAAGTAAGAAAAAGGGGAACTAAGAAAAAAGGGAGAGTTATAGTAAGAAGAAAGAGGAACTAAGAGAAAGGGGGAGAAAGTAAGAAAGAGGGAACTAAGAAAAAGGGAGAAGAAAGTACAGTAGAAGAGGAAACTAAGAGAAAGGGGAGAAAGTAAGAAAAGGGGAACTATAGAAAAAGGGAGAGAAAGTAAGAAAGAGGAACTAAGAGAAGGGGGAAAAATAAGAGAAAGGGGGGCTAAGAGAAAGGGGGAGAAAGTAAGAAAAGGGGAACTAAGGAGAAAGGGAAACTAGAGAAAGGGGGAGAAAGTAAAGAAAAGGGGAATTAAGAAAAGGGGTAGAAGGTAAGAGAAAGGGGGAGAAAGTAAAAGAAAGGGTAACTGAGAGAAAGGGAGAAGTAAGAGAAAGGGGGGCTAAGAGAAAGGGGGATAAAGTAAAGAGAAAGGGGACTAAGAAGAGAAGGGGGAGAAAGTAAAGAAAGGGGAGAAAGTTAAAAGAAAGGGGAACTAAGAGAAAAGGGGGGATACAGTGAGAGAAAAAGACGGGGAACGAAGAGAAAAGGGGAGAGAAAAGTAGAGAAGGGGAACTAGGAAGAAAGGGGAGGAGGTAATGAGAAGGAGGAGAGAAAGAGGGGAGAAAGTAAGAATAAAAAAAAAAGGGGACATAAGAAGAAAGGGGGAGCAAGAAAGGGGAAACTAAGGAGAAAGGGGGTAGAAGTAAGAGAAAAGGGGAGAAAAGTAAGAGGAAAGGAGGACAAGAAAGAAATCAGGGGGAAGAAAGTAAGAGAAGGAGGAGAAAGTAAGGAGGAGGAACTAAGAGAAGGGCGGAAAGAAGGTAGAGAAGATGGGAGAGAAATGAAGAAGAATAGAGTAAATGAATTAAATAAATGATATGAGAGAAAAAGTGTATAATAGGAAAGAAGAGAAAATCGAACTAGAAGGAAGGAAAGAAAAGAGGGGAATACAATAGATAGAATGAATAAATATAATACAATTTATAAAGGGCAAGTTGTGTGGTTATATGTATGTCAGGAGAAACTTAAAAAAAATTAAACAATAAATCGACAAAGTTAAATATAATAATAAAGCATTTACTATCATCAATCTGTTTTTTGAGCAAAGATAAATGAGATTGGAATTTATATTCGTGATGATAATTAAAAAAAATTAAAATTTAAATGAATAACACATGGAATTTTTTGTAATTAAATTGTTTGTAAAAATGTGACCATTTCTTTTCTTTTTTCAGAGTCGCTGGGATCAAGCCACAATGTCTTTTTATAATGGGACATTCTGTGGAAAACAAACTCACATTTACGTATAATAGGATCTCATGAGAAGCTGAATTATTAAACTCAATAAAAACAGTAAAAGAAAAAACTCCCCTCTGCTCCCAGGCGATGCTGGGTAGGCCGCTTCAAGTAGAATATAAGAATGGCGTGCCTGTGTAATGTGTTAGGTGGTCATTGGACAACTCGACATGGTGAAATCAAGTTTCAAATCCTGGATAAAGCTGGTGTCCTTGTCACCATACAGGAATTCATTTGAGAAGACAAATAATTTATCAATTCTCACCCTCTAGATAATGGGTAAACATAGGAAACAACGCCAGCACCTAGGCTCTTTCAATTAATATAGCGTCAGCAGAACACTCTGGGGTATACCCCACACTAGAATAGGAAAAGGAAAAGTACTGAAATAACCTCAATATCATTTTAAATTGAGCACCAAATTAGAAGGAAATCAGAATCCTAAAGTAGATGGGAAGAAACTATTTTAGTAGTAAACCACACAATCAGATTTAAGAGAGAATAAGAGGTTGGAAAATTCAATATATAAAATATCTACACTAGACTGTTTGTTTTTACCAAGGTAAAGGATTTCAGTCCTGCCCTAACTGATGTTAACCCATAGCTGGAGGAGAGTAGATGAATTCCATATCTTTCCTCAATGAATGATTACGTATTAATGGTGAACCTGTAGCTCTTTTCGTCTAAGGTTTGAACTCTGAGTCGGCCGAATCCATTCTACAACTCTAACGATTGAAACACGCGCACTCCAACTAACATGTTAAACTCCACTTAAATACGGCTGGGGCTCATTGGGGTGTCACGACCCCTGCTTTGTGTGGAGCCTGTTGGGTAAATAGCATAGATAATTAAAGAAAAAAGAGTCAAGAGAAAAAGAAAGTAAAAGAAAATGGAGTGCAGAAAGGAAGAACGAAGAAAAAGAAGAGATCAGGAAAGAAGAAAGAAATATGAGGAGAGAGAGAGAGAGAGAGAGAGAGACGAGAGAGAGAGGAGAGAGTGAGAGAGTCAAACTTATCCGCACTTTCACCACTAGACATATCCTTTTATCATGTGGGTCACATCTGCGGTTGCTGCACATGCGTTGTGGCCACGTGATTTGATGATTGAGCATACTCTAAGCCATTTTTGCTTTACTGTGATTAATAGGTAAACGATGGCGTTCCACTAGCAGTATGCAAACCCGGATTTACTCTGTCAGGAACGAGAGTGTCAGGGCTGGAAATAAACCCCCATCCATATATATAATATATATATATATTATATATTATATAATATATATATATATTATTATATGTTGTATTTTAGGAGTCTCCGAATGCTTCTCTCGGGTAGATATTTTTTTTAATGTTTTTTAAAAGTTGGGCATTATTCGAAGCATCTTTAAAAGATAAATGAATGAAACTCGATGTATGGGGGTATTGGGATCACTTTTTTTTTATTATTGTTTATCATAATCAATTTTCGGGTTCGTTAGACACCAATTTTTTCAAAAATGTAATGTTGCTCGTTCAACGGATCCGTTTTGTCTTATTGTTAATGACAGGCGGCAGCGGGGTCTGTAAAATTTTATAATACGAGTAATTTCCGGAAAATGTCAGCGGGTTCAGTCCCCTCACGTGAGTTTGTAAATTTTAGATCCATTTAGTTCTGCTTGTTTTCGAGATTGCATTGTTGAAATTGCGTGTTCTATTAAAATACAGTTTTGAGGTGTGGTAAGGTTTGTGTGGTAGGTGTTAAAGGTGAAGTGCTATCGGTACTATGGCGGGAATTTGAGTTTTATTGTGGGATTTGGTGCGTTATTTAATCTTACTTACTGCTTAGAAGGTTCTAAAAATTACCCAAAAAGATCCGTTGGATTAACGGCCAAATGTCATTTGAAAAAAAGGATATCTAACGAACCGAAAATTTAATGATAAATAATAAAAAAATACGTGAATTCCAATACTTCTCATTAAAGCGAGTTTCCTTCATTTATTTTTTAGATGCTTCGGTAAAATATAAACGCCCAATTTGTTAGAAAAACACACACACACATCACACACACACACACACATATATTATTATATATATATATTTATAATATATATATAAGTATATATATATACGGGTAAGATAAACATATTATCGCGACTATCGCCTTAGGTATATATATATATATATATAATAGTATATATATATTATATATATATGTATATATGGTTTTTAAATGCAAATAGTCGTCAAATTAAAAACGAAAAGTTTGGCGGTAAAGGGTGGGCATAGATTTTAATGAATTTAAATCATGTACTGGGGGACAAGGTTTATGTTATTTCTAACTTAAATTTTAACCGTTAGTTGTGTTTAAGAGAAATAATAGATACGACATAAAACAGATGAAGATTATTTCGAAATTTAATAAACATTGTAACAAACAAAAACGTATTTCTATTTCCAATTTATAGCGANATGGTAATAGTAGTGTATACCATCAATGGTCAAGACTCAGGCTATTTTAACCTTGGTTAGGTCAACCAGATGCTAAGGAGAAGGACCAGATGACTTCTGAGATTCAAACCTTATGAAACTCCCGTGTCTATATAAAAAATTGACAACTTGTAGTTTGTATTCGCAACCGGCTCGTGCAGGAGGAGTATTAGTAATTTATGATATATTATTTAGATATAACTATGCTGTAGTGTTGTGACTTGTTCCAATATAGGGCAATAGTGTTGGGGTAATATCATATTATGGATAGCTAAGTTGATTTGTAACATAGAATATACAGCCCGATTGGTCGGAGGGGGTCCATCTCCGACCAGCACGTCTACCTAAGTAAGTGGAGTGTTTTGCATGTCATAAGACTAGCTCATCGCACCCTCCTTTAGCCAATCCACGGTCGCCACGCCATGGCCAACAGGTGGTCCAATTGGGGGTTCCTACCCCTCTGCATAGGGGTCAGCTCAGGTGTTATCTTATAACGCTCACTGAAGATGGGACGGACAGAGCAGAGGTCAGTGATGGAGAGATAAATGCAAAGTAAAGAGCAATCTACAAAAGTTAGAGACATTGTTGGGTCTAATTCTCAGCTATATGTTTCTTGGGAGTGGTCCTCCGTGCGGGCGACTGGAGAGCGTGCCAAATAGTCTCTTTCATTGACCTCCCAGGCCCATCTACTTGACGAGGAGAGTATCGTGGATGTCACCTGTTAAGTTCATCATAAACTAATTAGATAATAATGCCCAGTTAGTATATTTTAAATAATTACGATTGAACACCAGGGTAAACTATATAACTGTCTTATACAAACGGTATCCATACAAATCTATATACAAGCAATGAAAGCTCACCGATTTAAAAAACAAAATACAGATTTGAAGATAATATGTACATTTGAGTATTTACATTGTGAGTATCCGCATTTAAAATAGCTCCTATCTATCACGTAAGGGAATTTATATTGACCCGTTAAAAGAGAAAATACACACTGAAACACATTATTTTGAGGGCATATATAATAATAAGTAAATCAGTCGATTTATATAAATAATATAATAAAAGAAATTATAAATTTATAATAAATTTAAGATATGAAGTGGAGAGAAATTAAGGAAAAAAGAGAAGGCAGAGAGAGAACGAGCAGAAGAGAAAGAGACGGGGATAGGACGAGAATTAGATGATTATCACTTTTATACGCACCATCATAAAACCACATACCAATTGCATAAGGGTAACCTGGTGGATACCTCCCAGTACATCCGTCAGAAACGCAATAGAGCCCAGAAGGGATAACACAGTTTCCAGTAAGCAAATCCAGGCTGGAGCTGACACTGGACGTCTCAGTGCACTACCACAGATCTTTTTGCCACCGGACGATTGAGGTAATAAAAGATTAGAACGAAGATTCACTACACCAATCCGTTCATACTTCCAAAAGGAAAGTCTTGTTTCTATTATGGAGTGTACAGCCGGACTATTAAGTTCTCCTGTTACGTGACAAAACGCGTTTACTTTACCCGACGGGAGGAACCAGTTAATGAGAGTCATTAAACGCGCTTGGCAGGGAAGCTTACCATTTGCTTATTGGATGTTACGTAAGGTCGGCATACAGGTAAATGGGTTAAATGGTCGCGGCCGCGGCGGTATCAAAATCACGCAACGGCGGTCTATCATTGGGCAAAGTATTTTGTTATTAGAAGCTCGGAGTGAACGGCGTAAATCTATATTGCTTGAATTGCATCTATTAGTAATCATTGGGAATTTTAAAAGAAATGAAGTTATCTGGACTTTATCTAATAGCCTGAGTAGTTGTGTTGTACATAGGATATCCGATAGCAGGACTAGAACTGATCGCTTTATTGGAGGAGATAACCACTTTGGGCTGAAGAAATACCAGCAAAATCAGATAAAAGTTAGAATAATGAGTCACCTTCCTATTATTTTGTCTCTGACCCGCATGACCTCATAGTACATAAAAACCTTGGTTACCACCCCTATGACAATTCGGATAAGGATTCAAAAACTAAATAAAAGATACCCCATATAAGTGGATACTATATTCAACGGGTAATAGTTACATTGGTAAATTAAATTTTTAAAAATTTCCAAAAGAAATAATCATAAGATTCCTAAAACACATAATTAAATAATCAAACTTAAAAAAGTGAGGGAGACTCACCGAAGTGCCTAGAGACATAAGCGTCCAATAATAATAATAATAATAATAATAATAATATAATAATAATAATTAATATAACAACCCTTATCTCCAGCCAAGGAGGCCAAACCCAGTGTTGGATTAAACATAAAAAATGGGAACGTATAACGCGGTTGGGGCTTTTGGGCGGTTCAGCAGATTCACTAGGGAGCGAAAGACAAATGAAAAGATGGATAAATACCTGGACCTTGCTAGAAATTGAAAACATCTGTGGAATATGAAAAGTGGAAGAGTGAGCCGCCTGGTTATTGTAAGTGGGCACTCTTGGAGGTTCCCAATGACTTTGAAAATAGATTTGAGGTAGGAATCTAGAAATCAGAGGAAGGAAATTAGACAGCCCATCCAGATTACTTGGGCACTTGCTGGCAATCACCTCAGAATACTTCAAGAAAGACAGTTCCTGAGAGACCAGGAGGAGACTTCACCTGTACTACTTGCCGACTTCAAGCCTCAGGCATAGTTTTAACTGCCAGAGCCGTCGGACTAGATCGACTGTGATGTTGGAAAACCTCAAAGAAGTAAATATATAAATAATAATAATATCAATGAACTAATAGTAAGTAATGAATACAATAATAATTAATATTCTTCAGGAGAATCTAGCAGCCGAAAAAATCGAGAGACCGATTCTCAGGAAAGACTTTTCCAGAATGCACTCTAATATCCGCCAGAAATAACTCAGGAAGAGTCCTTCAGCACGGAATTCTGAAGGGTTAGACTTGTTGGGTTCCACTTCTAACTCGTGGATACAAGGCCCACTTTCAGCTAACGCTGCATGTGAGAAAACCTCAAAAGAGAGAGGTAAATTATAGAAATAATAAATGAAGTCTCGAAAACACGAAATATATAAGTAATACAAAATTAAAAGAATAAATATCAATTTAAGAAAAGGATCTATTTTATTAAATCTAATACATGATATATAGAATAAACGAGATCTGTTTTTAACTTTTAAAATCCCCTGGCCAACGTCTGGGTTGTTAAATAGTATTAAATAATGTTAGATGAATGAAATATTTTGAACATGGAATAATTCTGAAACAATTTAACTGAATGCCAAATATTTTGTATTAAGCCACTGTATTACTTAAATTAGTGGGATATGAAGATTTCTTCGAGGTCACATAATAAGAGAACAATGACTACATATAAGTATTATAATCTGACCAATATAAATTTTCACAAAATAAAAGGAGAATTAGAAATGCAATCAACAATAGATATATATAGTTTGTTTGTTTTTGAATACTCAAATTTCTTATTATGTTAGATAAAATTAGAAATAATATTAGATGAATGAATTCATACCATTATAAAAGGCATCGTTAGTTAAACATATTACTCTAAGATCAAATCCTTAATATTAACTCAACACTGATAAAACTCACGCTATTTTTAACAATACGTAATAGCTATGAGAGTAGAATTGGAAAATTCACTTAATTTAAGGGTGAACACCATAAACAAAGAGATTCTGGCTTATTATAAATGCAGTGTAAGTTTCCTTAACACTTGGCTCGTAGAGGGGCTTTATTAATATATGGTTCATTCTCGACTGTTTAAAGTATTTGTCATTCAAACTCTGGAGAATGGTATTACGTTATTATTGCCCGGTTTTATAATGAGAAATATTCAACTGCCTAGAACCTCATTTCCTAGGTATACACTATAATATAAATAAGTAACAGCTGTTGATATATAAGTGAATATATTATATAGAGAGAAAGAGAGAGGAAGGAGAGGAGGAGGGAAGAGGCACGAGAGAAATGGGCGGAGAAGAGAGGGAGAGACGGGGGAAGAGAGAATAGAATATCAAGAGATGAGCCCATGAGAAAGAAGATGAGAGAGGTGAGGATGAGAGGGACAAAGAATTTAGAGAAGTAGATGAATTGAGAGATTGAGAGGCAGGATAAACGAAATGAATAAGACACAAAGAAAGACGAATAAGAAAGAAAAGAGCATGAAAAAGGTGTAGCTGAGAGAGAAGTCACGAGAGTAGAGGTAGAAGGCAGAGAGAGAGAAGAGTAGAAAGCAGAGAATATGAGTGGAAATTGGAGAGTATGCAGAATGGTGAAGATGAAGAGATAATAGGTTGAACTGAGAGGATAGGATGAGAAAGAGATTGTGTGTGGTGTGTTGAATTGTATAGCTCACGGGATAATAGATGAGAATGTGGTAGGCTAGAGGGTTGTTTAAAATAAAGAACACGAGACAGATAATGAAGGGAGGTATGTTATAAGTATAAGACAGACAGTAATCAGTAATCTATAGATATATACTGACATAAGATGGTATAGTAGTAGTTCAGGTCTTAAGATGGGTTTAAAGGCTCTGTGTATTTGTACTCAGAATTACAACAACAATACAATGAATTGGATAATCCGTTAGTTTATGATTTTACAGTAATAACAATGTGTGTCAAAGAACAAAAATCTGCATATACGCTTATTTGGATCCGCACACCGTCACTTTAGTATATGACGGTAAAGCTAACTCCGTGCTACTATATATTAAAATATTCATCGGGAGACGGAGCGAGCCAGAGGAGCACGGGAGAAGTAGCATGGAATAGGAAGAGATAGAGTTGGAGGTATGGAATAAAACCGCCATGTTGTGAAATTCCACTATACTTTTTAATACATTTTCCATAACTAATATTGCACAATATTTCGGATTTATAAAAAACATCCATCAAAGTGAGGGGGCATAATGATCAATGTAGTCGGATTTCTAGTAGTGTTTAGATGTATTTCACATTGTCACTCGCCCGCGTTGAGAGGAGAGTATTTTCGGGATGAGCTTCCGCGAGTTAAAGACATCTACAATCTAGAAAAAATGCGGAACCTATATTATCCGATTTATCAGACTCGAATAGCAAATGATTAGTGCTCAACTCGATAATCTGGAGTATGAAAAAATATATTTCATTTTAAAACATTGTTGTCGTTTGCATGCCTTTATCTCACTTCGATCTAGTTCATAATAACCTATATATATGTATTTACTAATGCTATATAATATATAATACACACTTATAAGAATACCTATGTATTAATGTAATATATATATATAAGTTGTACCCATCCTTTTGTGTGGTTGTGGTGTGTGTCTGTTCTTGTAAAAAGAATATAATGGAGGAAGATGGCACCTATACCCGTCTTATCCGGTTATGCTTCTGGAAATAATGGATGAAATTAGGCGCTACTTTTTTTTCCATATTAATTATTTATGAGAGGTGTCCATTTGCATGTTGTGGTTATTTGGTGTTGAACCATATTGAAGGGGGGTATAGGTAAGCAATGTGGGGCACTAGTAGGATGTACCAATCATTAAAGAGCGTTAAATGCTACTATCAGATAAACACATAAGAATGGTTAGCCATAGAGGCTCACTGGTCATAGTCTTCTCGGAGGTACCTGCGAAGACGGATAACCCCTTACATCCCACACATCGTGTTAAGCTCTAAAGTTATATCTCTACACAATTATGCTAATTTTCTGAAGGCCATGTGGTAGAACCTGCCATTCCCTCATTAACTTTTTTCCCTTTTTATTCTCTATTTCCACGGACGATATACTTATAAATAATCTATTGGAGTTTAAATTAAATTAAATATAAAGATATATTATCTTGATTATTTAGGTGTGATACTAGAATAATGAAATAATAAAATCAAAAGGTAAGAAAAATAGTAGGGCAGGATTTCGCAAAATATCGTATTAGCTGTACCTGGTATCCAATGATCCACACATTGTTGGCATATGTCCATAAAACAAAACAAAAAACTAGAGAGATTGTTTAAAATCGATTGATACGGATCAGATTTGTTTTAATTTCCGTTTTTATTAATTCATTACGAGTCTACAAACTTATTTATCGTCATTTCAGTATGTGATTCCGGTGCTGCATTGTTTCACGCCAGAGGGTGTTTCTTCTAGAGAGACTTGATAGATCAATTAAATACTTAGTTCGGATTATACACCTTAATATATTTATATATGAACACGAGTTAATCTATATAATCGCTCATGTGGTATTGAATATCATTATAGTATTACTCGAGCGCGATTGTTAGCATTTCTTCTTTGGTTTCAGATATGGTCTCTTGTGCCGATATTATTGGGCAATTATGGTTATCATTATATACGGTTGACGCTACGTTATTTTTCCGTATTGTCGTTGAGCCACGAATTAATAGTGTTGTATTCTGGTTGGTCGCGTTCCGCGCACGGACACTAACACCATATTTAACAGGTTAGGGCGATACACCTACGGAACTAGTTAAATTAAAGAACCACCAAATAGGTGCTATTATATATAGGAAAGATGATACAGCGAGAGTCTTACAGACTTATTCTGGGTTTCGATTACTTGTAAACCGCCTAAAACTACCACAATCTCATTTTTCCGTTGAACTCACGACGTCAGGATCACGCCTAGGAGCGTTAAATTATTAGATTAGAGACTATTTTAATCTTAAGGGTATTATATTATATATTATTTATATATATTACCTTTTTATGCTTAATAAGCTACAAAACCAGTTCCTATTACGGAGTAAGTATGAAAAAGACATAGCCAGAGAACGAATGAGAAGAAGAGTAAAACCTGGGAGACGATAAGAGCTACTGCGTAGGATTCGAGACATTTGGCTTATTGGATAGTCACACGATATAGTGATATTAGATAGGATCCTGCCGATGTCGAAGGAGTTCATATTGAGGATAGTTGAAGATAATTCGGCGACACGACTCTTTGCACATCCAAGCGTAGCTCAATTCAAGATGTTAGAATTTTACTTGATCTGGTTGCGAATGTTATCCGCATTGACACAGACCTGTATCCTTTTTTCTGGTTTTTCCCTTTTAATAAGGCACTGCTCTATGACTGATATTGATCGAGTACATTATGCTTAATTGGCATCTTGAGGTAACTAGTTCATGTCTGATCCAGTGTGGGATATTTCGGGTACACGGCCGAGTTACCGGTCGCCATAAGATAATTATTATTTCTTTTCTAAGGGACAGAGTGAAAATTACATGCATAATTCCTCTACCAGAACAAAATTCATTTTAATGTTCTTCTAAATTAACTATGCTTGGCTAAAAGTCATAAAACGAAAAATAGTATTTACCGCTACAACATTCACATATAACTAGTTGCGAAAATTTAAGTAGAATACCATTATTTGGTTTTTTGCTGATATAAACCTTTCTGTGTCTAATTTTCCTAAACGACCGTTTTAATCGTGAGTATTTTTTTTATCAATATATTATGTAGGACGTGGGTTGGATTGCAAAAATATTGGTTCTGATTTTTTGTTCTAACTTAGTAATTTATGAAGTTTAATGTTAAATAAGTATATTATTTAATAGTAATTTCTAAGTAAAGATAAACAGTAGTAAGAAATTCGGTATCGGGGATGAGTGCGGCCATTTTATGCATTCTGACTCAGTCTATCGAAGTCCACATTCTGACTTTTCTCACTGTTATATCATCCATCTATCTCTCTTAATAGTATATTCTGATATAGTCACTATAAAAGACATTATAGCTATTATTAATAATTTCTGTATATACTCAATTATTTATTAGTAAATATAAGTGTTTCGACCGTGGTTAAAACATCGCAAAAATAATTATTGCATACGAGATTTAAATGCTGTATATGGCATGTGTTTTGAACCCACAGGAATTCAATAAGGAAAAATTGTGAATATACAAATGATGGGACCCATGCCAAGAGTCCATAGATGTGAAGCGCGGCTCTGGATGGAGCATCTGCTACATATATTTCTTTACTTTAATATTTGTTATCCTGCCCGCAGACACGACAGTTAGAGTGTCTCAACAGATATTTCGTCCAACCAGTAAAGATACATTTATATTTCGATAGCTACTTATATAGATTGATTGCCGCAGCACCTAGCCGTTCTTTTACCGGCACTAAATATCTATATGTTATAATACTTCTCTTTCTTCTTACCGGTCTAGTCGTCTATTTCTTTCCGGGCCTGGTTATATCGTCTAAAGTCTGCGTCTGGTCTTCTATTGAGGATTCACGTTGTACTGGTTTCTGTTGGATAGTTATCAGCTTCTCTCCCTTATCTCCCGAAAGCCTGTAGCTCTGATTCCATTGTTGTCAGTTTGTCCTAGTACATCTTCTAAGTTCCACAAGACTTCCGCGACCTTGTATTCGTGATGTCCTATACTTCTTATCTTCGTAGACCCCCGACCAGACATCGTCTAGCGCAGGGAGACTGCACATCTTTGCTAGCTCTTCGCTTGCTCTAAGTTCTAAACTTCTAACTGACTGAGTTGCTTACTTTCACCTCTTCTCTTTTCATCCGCGGAAGTGTGATACCTATATTATTCACTATATCGAATTATATAATAGTAGGTTTATACTCCGGTTCATACCTACGGTATTTGTAGGCTCGTGTGGTTGTTGGTGGTGTTGAGCTTGACGCCCGCAAGGCAAGTCTGCTCATACAGGAAGTATGGTTACGATGGTTACAACAATTCCGTTCACCAAATTAGATCCCCATTCTTCAGCACTCAATAACGGCACATTCTAGAGGAACTAATAGATGTCTTATATTGTATGAATCGCCATAATGCATGTCTATCTCTACTGTTTTTTATCATATATTCATTTTTTTTTTTAGATATTTCTGGTGATTCTATATTATCTTAGGTATATCATATAAATGATTTCTAATGTTCCACCATCAGAAATTGCGGTAATTATTGAAACCGCGTGTCTGTCTTGTCATATTTATAGGATTCTTTATAGTTAATCATTAATTTTATTTTCGATAAAGTATATGTCAAGATAATTATTTATCAAGTAATTATATACTTTCTATCATTATTTCTAATTCTTATAATTAACGATTGCAGATGTTTACCTTACACATTTTTTTCTTTTATATTTGGTTTTTGGCAGAAACACCTATGGTCACAGTACTCCTTAAGTTGATGTATTATATTTATCAGATCAGCTTCTATACTATCAGTTGATGTTTTTGGTATTTATCTTGGTTCTATGTAAATGAGTTAGGGTAAATCATTTTACTGCAAATCCGTGCTGTCGTACCCCTTGATTGGTTGTTGGTTGGGTTGGGTTGTTCGGGTTTATATTGGCACACGAATCAATCCATTGGGATAATTTTATGCCGATTATGTTTTCTTAATCTTTGTAAGATACGAAGCGTGCAACGTGGGTGCAACCACCTGCAATAATCATTCCAGAAATCTGGTGGCTTCTATTGGTATTTTAGGGTATAGTGATAGGGGTTTTTAAGTTGATTTTTTTGAAATCAAGTTTTCTGCTTGAGGATTTTGTGAAACCATCAAGAGAGTGGGTGCGTGGTGTGATTTTCGGAGGTCTATAAACTTAGGCATCCCTGCAAATGAGCAGCCCCCTTGATGATGGATGATTCGATCGGATGATGATGGATAAGTGATGATGATAAGAAAGGATCCCCTCGTATCTCGGAACCTGATTCCCATCTAACCACCGATATCTAAACCCCAGTTCGGTATCTAACTCTTGGAATCCCTTTGGTTTTTTAACTTGTAGATCAAATTGTCCTTCCTAACAAATCAATAGAAAAACTAATTCTACTTATTATTCTATTTCGCTTTTTTGCTTCTGTCTAGGACAAAGGGTGGAATATTTTATAGCGGGCAGTTAAGAATCGACGGAGTATGCGTTTCCCTTCGTCTAGCCCTATCGCGTCAACTGATTGATCACTGGCTGATTGACTCGATCAAACCGTCGAGGCAAAGAGCGGAAATTTAGAAACAATTATCCAGTGCACAGACGGGACAAGTAAGTGGCCGTCCGGGGGTTGGCCGTTAGATGTGTAGGGCGGTGGGGCTAGAGGGTCCGGCCGGGGTGGTGGTCGTGTGAGAAACGCAACCCGGCTGAATAGAAATAGGGCAGTTTGCAAGTAGATCAATTTTGGGCGTAAAGATAGCTCACGCAAAGTAACAAGCAAAGCATCAATCAGGCAATCGGGAAATATCAACTCGGGATGATCGCGTATTCGATATTTTTTGGGGGGAGGGGCATCAGGGGGTGGAACGGGGCAGACCATTAAGTAATAATCGAACATAATTAACAAATATGAATATCAATAATCAATAACTAATAATTCAGGACCTTGCAGAGAACTGATAAAAGGGTTAACGGGGACAATTGAAGCGAGATTGATTAAAACCATGATTGGGTGAGTGGTGCACTTGAGACCAGCTCGGGCGTCATAGGTGCGCAAACGGACTTGGAAAAGGGGGTTGTGGAAGCGTCTTGGAACATATTTTGCAGAGGACAGGATTGACATTTCACCATTCATAGCAACTGGCACTGCTGCAATCGCCAGACATACTCAGAAAGACTCCTGGAGTACCTGAGGAGGCATTAACTTGACACTACTTCCAGACTCCATGAAAGACCATCAGCTATTATGCTGATGTGAAACTCTAATAAGGAGTAAATAATATAATGAGTATGAAAAGATAGACCTTGGACCTTCGCAAGATGATTGAAAGGCTGAATATGAGGGTGAAGTGAATAACAATTGTCAGTCTGGGGCACATGGAACGATCCCCAAAGGTATGGTAAAGACTCCACTGAGAACATACATTCACTAATGCTGATATGAAACTCAAAGGAGTAATATATCTTATTTAAATGGAGGATTGTGTTGTTGGAGAAATGTCTGTAACCGAACTGTTGATCACTAGTTTCTATCAAACTAGTCATTTTCTAGTATCGATTTACTTCAGCGCATTCTCCCTGATTTTTTTATGTAAGACTCAATTAAATAAACATTGTTTAATAATTACTCGAAGTTGCGCGATATCTAGCATACAGAAACAAGCAATTGTATTCGTTATACAACACAAATAGCGTTAGGAGACTTGGTGTCACTCTAACCTCAGTGAACCACAATTGGCGAGTGTGGAACTACTTCATTGAGTGTCAAGCCGAAATTTCAATTTACTTTTCAAGGTATCTACTTCTTCTTTCGGATTCAGATACAAACGAGCCACACAAGGCTCAAAGTCCTGGTTTCCTTCAGATCTAAACCACAGTGGCCAAATTTCAGATGACTGGTCTTTGCAGGGTTTCAAGCCAGGCACGCATCTGACACTCGGGCATATGACATCTTATTGCAACACCGAACGCACGATGATGGGGTAACACCAACCCGCGTGCCTGCAGACAGACTCCCCGCGTAAAATACCTTTATGGGTAAAACTGGAGACAAACCAGGATTTGGCACGTCGGAGAAGAGTAAATCCCGCAATAACAGTGGTTTCAAACCATATTAAGACGGCCGCTGAAGAAATGCGCCATCACACCAAGCCTGGACGGACAGGGCTGGCGAGACATGTGCCGCACAGGAGCTAAGCGACTCAATATCGAAATTAACAGGGCTGCATGCAGAGCGGCAACGTTTTTATCGTTATGAACCACCAAATGCAGATGGGAATTTCCCTTGCAATGTCTGTGACCGCCTCTTCATGTCTAGATTTGGACTAACTAACCGACACCTGTAATTTATTCTTGATATTTCGAGATAAAATCTCTTTTTTCAGAAGAACACTGGAACTGAAGTCGTTGTTGTCTTGTTATGGCATTAGAAAGACCATAACAAGACCACAACGACTTCAGTTCCAGTGTCCTTCTGAAAAAGAGATTTTATCTCGAAATATCAAGAATAAATCACAGGTTAACAAACAACACCATTGTTACCTTATTATATTTTTTCTTTACACCTGCATTGTGATAGCCTCCAAACCAATATATATATATATATATATATATATATTATATATATATATATATATATATATATACATATATATATATATAGTCATTCACGTACAGTCCTGTTTCGACGTATCACGTCTCCGATTTTCATATCAGATTATCTAACCAACAGAATATCAGCACGGCCCATTAGAAGAAGAGTGTTTTTCTGACAAATACATACATTTGTACATATGTCAAAATCTTCGGAGAGGGCTCAATCCATTTTTAAGCAGAATCTTGGAGTTTAAATTTAACGATCAGCCGTCAGTTAATTTCCTACACAGAGAGCTCAGCCTACTAAATTTATATATAT
>CM042164.1:85024640-85044640 GCA_023376005.1 Doryteuthis pealeii | reverse complement strand
TGTATATTCAGTGTTAGTTCATTATAATTGAACAGAAGGACTCTGATTATATCTATTAATAATGGAGATTCGCTTCCGGTTTTTGTCTGTAACAAAAATTACGTCACTTAGCCAAAATCGTCATAACATAGAATAAATACACTCAAAATTTGAACATTACCCACTATCGTCATAACAGAATAAATACACTCAGAATTTGAACATGCAACATTAGACAGTCCTCATTGTTTTTTAAAACAAGTTTTAATAAATACATGACTGGTATTATATATCTATATATAGTTTGTTTTATTTTAGTACATATTCAAAGTTTACATTTCAAATTGTTTTATTTTCTTAATCCTTTAATGAATTTGATGATTTTACTTACTTAGGATACAAACTCGCTGACATTGAATGTTTTACTCCCATCCCTCAGGCAATGTTTCAAAAATCTATTTTTACATCGCCCAGAGGGTGTTTTTTTTATAATTTTGTACTAGTTAGTATAAAAAAAAACAACTTTATTTGAATAGAATGAATTCTCAAAACTTTCAGGACCGATTTGACTGAGTCCATCTTTAATGCAGAAAAATTATTTCAAGATGCGACATCTGATGGTGAGGCTCCAGTTTTATAGGCGTGGAGTGTGTTTATTTATCGATAATCCTTAATTCTACAAACTGATTAATATACATTGTACTATTTTTAGGGATTTCTAAAAAACCTTGTATCAGTATATATGTTTGCTCCTACCAGAGCTTAGAGTATTAGTTATATTATATATATTATATATATATATATATATATATATATATATATATATATATATATAAGTAATTGGTAATTTGCTTGAAGCATTGTTAAGTATTATTAAAATATTAAAATTCGAAGGCAATAAAAAAAAAGAGAGGGAGAAGGAAAAAGAAAGGAAAGGTGAAAGCGAATCAAAAGCTAAGTATATAAATTTTTCTATTAACGGTTTTTATTTATTTATTCATTTTTTTTTTAATTTTGACATGTATACATATTGCAACATTTGACCGGATGTCAGCCGATATTAAGAATATTCGTTCTTAAACTTAAAAAAAAAAAAAGAAAAAAGAGAGAGAAATAAGAAATTACAGTTATTCGCCCATTTCATTCATAAAGGAGAGGAGAGAAGAAAGAGAGGAAAAAAGGAGAGGAAAGGAAATAAGAAGAGAAATTATAACCACACAGATAAAAACTTAAGCACGTCATTTCTGGAAATAAACTCTGATGATGAAGCTCTAGCTTTGAAATCGATTAGACATAAAAAAACATCTTTTTGTCTTTATTTTTTTTATACGCATTGTATTGCCTTCGAATTTTAATATTTTATAATATATATATATATATATATATTATATATATTATTATATATATATATGTGTGTGTGTGTGTGTGTGTGTGTGTGTGTGTGTGTGTAGAAAAGTAGACAAACATGGCATGTTATGGAAACTGGATGTTTATTGTCGACGATGCAACGTTTCGGCCATTTATACTATCAACAGGACCAAAAGTCCAGTTCTAGCTTCAATGAAGGACATTTTCTGAAAATTTCTCCCATATATATATATATATATATATATATATATATATATATATATATATATATATATGTGTGTGTGTGTGTGTGTGTGTGTGTGTGTTTAAGATTTTGATAATTACACATAGATGTATATTGAATCTTTGTCCCTTTCTATTTAACCATATGTATAAGACACATCTGTTATCATCCCCAAATACATACAATGGATCTTCTTTATTATTAGACTAGCAGCGGCTACCCGGCGTCGTCTGGGTAGAGGGGGATTTTTAAAAGTTAGTCTCGCAGATCTATTATTACTTATCATAAGTTAGTTCCTCACTGGATGCCCCATCATATCCCCACGTAAATATAAAATGATATAGTAAGAAATTTTAATTCAATAATTTACAATTTAAAAAAAAATTCAATATAAATGAGGTGATTAATTCAATCAATCAACATCATATTTCAATTACCTTCTGTTACTATACAAATTTGAATTTTTAAATATCTTCCTAAATATACATAAATAAAATCTTCATTGTTTTTGCTTAAAAACCAAGCCCTGGTGATAGTGAATGTATATATATATATTAGTGAATTCCTGACAATTGACAATTGACAATCTCTTTCAATGCATTACCATATTATAATCATCAACAATGCATTTATATTATACATATGATAGTTCTTCTTTCTCTGAATGTTTGGGATGAGGCTTGAAGATTAGTATTATTTGCGTTATTCGGACTATTGTCCCTATCTTCATTGTTATTTGTACAACGTTTCGGCCGATATACCCTCCGGCCTTCTCCAGGTATGTCTTGTCGGACTTGGGAACATTCTCGGACTCGGGAACCTTCAACGAGAACAGGTTACCCCCGTGGAATAAATAAAGGGTTAGGTTCAAAGTTCCGTGATGGCTCCTGAATACGACAAAAAAGTTCCCGAGTTCGAAAAGAAGGTTTCCGAGTCCGAGAAGGTTCACGAGTCCGACAAGAAATACCTGAAGAAGACCGGAGGGTATATTGGCCGAAACGTTGTACAAATAACAATGAAGATGGGGACAATAATCCGAATAACGCAGATAATACTAATATAATAGTTCTTTTATAAATTCCCTACAATTGACCAGCGGAGGTTAACAGGTTTGAATTCAGTTTTTTTCTTCTCCTAGACTGGTTACCTAGTCCAGTCTGCTTTGCTATTTACTGGAGGGAGAATTGGATTCACACTTTTCCCAAGGGCATTAGCTCCATGGGAAATGAAAACAGTTTCGTCCAGGAATTGATCCCGGGTCGATGAGTCCATTTCCTACGACTCTAACCATTACACCACGCGCCTCCGTGTATAATCACATATAAACGTAATTATTACCTCACTACATTTACCCTAGCACCTATATGATTTTTCCCAACCCTATTGCTCTTATGGCAAGCCCCAATCCCTTTTTATCATATGGGTGCTAGAAGGCGGTAGCTGAGGGTCTACATGTCCTGGGAATGACGTTAAACTCTATCTGATGGTGAGGTTCCAGTTTTGGAGGTTTGGGGAATGTGGAGCACCCCTTCATCACCATTGCTCCCTAGTCCACTCTGACCCGGAGTGGTAGTACCTGTTTGGGTCCCATCTGTGGGTTAAATAGAAAAACATGAGTTTATAAACAAAATTGTATTATCCATTAAGAATTGATTTATTTCAAAACTTTACCGGCATTAAATGACCCACTGAGGTTGATATGCCATAAAACAAACCAAGTCAAACCAAATCTCTCTTTAATCTTTGTCTATCCCTCTATTGTTCTTTCCTTCTCTCTATATCATTCTGTATATCTATCTTCTGCATTCTTTCTTTGTGGTTTTCTCTGACAGTCTCTCCGTAATTCTATCTCGGTCATTTTTATCTCCCTCTCTTTCTTTCTTGCACGCACCCCCTCTCTTTCTCTCTTTCTCTCTCTCTCTCTCTCTCTCTCTCTCTGTCTCTTACTCCCTCTTTAATTTTCTCTTTCCATGAGTTGATAAACAAAATTGTATTATCCATTAAGAATTGATTTATTTCAAAACGTTATCGGCATTAAATGACCCACTGAGGTTGATATGCCGTAAAACAAAATCAATTTAAATCAATACACTGCATTTACTGATAATATCTTTGGCGGGAAACGTGTTAGTGATTTGAATTAATTAGCAAATTAGCAACAACAATCAATTACTCACAATCAATTATTATATTTTATTGATTGGAAAGAAGAGAAGATGCACTTTTAGAAATCAATCAGAAAATGATTTTGACTTTTACAAAATTACTCATCAAGCAAACATAGAAATAGTTTAGGATGAAATAATGAATAATGAGACATCGGAGAAATATATTTTGATATACATATATTTACCAACCCTCCGCACGAGCAGGATGTGACACAAGGTCAATTTCTTAAGCGGAGTTCCACAGGTTTGAATTCAGAGTTTTCCTTCTCCTAGACCGGTTACCTAACTGAGGTTAAAGAGCCCAGTATGTCCTACTATTTACCATAGCTGGAAGGAGAGTAGGATTCATACCTTTCCCAAGGGTATTAGCGCTAAGTGAAATGCAATGACCACGTCCAGGATTTGAACTTGGGGCGACAAGTCCATTTCCCATGATTTTAACCATTACACCACGCGCTTCCAATATATTTTGATATATAAGGTGTGCTGGAGGTCACCACTTAAATTCATAGACTCTGCGTGGACGCGTGGATTAAAACCAGTCAATCAACACGCTCGAATACTTGGTTGGTTAACTATTTAATCACCGATCTTGAAAGCCGTTCAGATGCTCGTATACGACACGGACGAATGGATCAACAAATAAAGACTGCTTAACACTGCTTAATGCAATGATTCTTCACTAAAGAACAACCAAGGATTCTCCCTAACTCTAAGGAACACAAGGATTCTACCTAACACTAAGGAACACAAGGATTCTACCTAACACTAAGGAACACAATGGATCTCAAATGTAAAGTGCTCTCAACTGTAGCTTACGAGCGATGGCCGATAAAGACAGATGTTGTGTGTGTTTGTGTGTCTGTGTGCGAGAGAGAGAGAGAGAGAGAAGAGAGAGAGAGAGAGAGAGAGAGAGAGCGATAGAGAGAGAGAGAGAGAGAGAGAGAGAATTGTTGGGATATTTGGCTATATAAGGTGCCCACCACCTAAACTTATAGACTCTGCGTGGCAGCGTGGATTAAAGCCAGCCAATCAACACGCTCGAATACGTGGTTAGTTAACTATTTAATCACCGATCTTGAAAGCCGTTTAGATGATCGTATTCGACACGGACGAACGGATCAACAAATACAGGCTGCTTAACACAAGGATTCTTCACGAAGAAACAACCAAGGATTCTCACTAACTCTAAGGAACACAAGGATTCTACCTAACACCAAGGAACACAATGAATCTCAAATGTAAAGTGCTCTCAACTGTAGCTTACGAGCGATGGCCGATAAAGACAGATGTTGTGTGTGTTTGTGTGTCTGTGTGCGAGAGAGAGAGAGAGAGAGAGAGAGAGAGAGAGAGAGAGAGAGATGTTGGAATATTTGGCTATATAAGGTGTACTGAGGCCCACCACCTAAACTTATAGACTCTGCGTGGCCCCGTGGATTAACGCCAGCCAATCAACACGCCCGAATACGTGGTTAGTTAACTATTTAATCACCGATCTTGAAAGCCGTTCATTTGCGCGTATGTCCAATACTTATTTTGTTTTTCCATGACTTTTTTTTAATCATATATATTCTTTATTATTGTTGTAGAGTAGCTAACACCCCTTCAGCAATCTACCAGATGGACTGGCTCATAGGCATAAAATAGCTTACAATCTAAGTAGATTAACTAGCTGAATAATATTCAGACTGATTTTGTTGCGTTGGCTATAGCGAACTGATCCTCCTCTTTTTGTTTGTTCTTATTTGCTATGTGTTTGTATGTATCCGTTTAGCACCGGATGCTGATGCTTAATAAATGTGTTAAGCACACCATTCATCTGTGTATCTTTCCACCTCGCGATACAACAATCATACAATTAAAGAGAGCACAGGCTCACCTTACCAGTGATGTTATTGGGGTCATAACAAGTTTCGGGTCTTCCAGCATCCTACTCGTTCTTCCAAGCAACCCCACAGAAACAATTATTCCGGTTGGCGATCCTGTAGCAAAGTCCACCAACCAAACAATAACTTCCAGAACACACATAATAAAACTGGCCCTGTTGGTTGGGGTGTTAGAATACTCCGACTGCACCTCTGCAATGATGCATTAATAATCAAATAAACGACTGATGAAGCCGAGCTCAATGCACTGCGAAATATATCTCCTACGTATACTCTCTGAGTTTTGTTCCTTTTTCCACATTTTTCACTCTAATCGTTACTACATTTTGTCGGATTTTCTCCAATACTCATATCCTCATATACATATATATACATATTTACACTAATAGACATATATGGTGATTATTTCAAGTCTTCAAGGAAGCTCACTGAATACGATTATTATATCATTTTATACAGAAAATATTGACACATACATATAAGTTAAAAACTTAACAGTCATTTGGTTATTATAAATCAATTTATTTCAACTGTCTTCTTTATAAATGACTTATAAATGACTTCAGATGAAGACAAACTTCTTTTATACTAATCGATAATTGCCTTATCTAAGTCTGGAACGAGGCAATGATCAGGACTAACCAAGTGATAATCGAAATCATTATCATTGTGTAGTAGACGTGCTCGTTCATAACATTTACCCATCATGATATGGTGGATTTTTTAACCACTGTAAGACGACTAACGACTAGACATGAATGGGCAGTGGGTCCGGATGGTCTGTGGACGGTTACCGTCGGAGGAAATGCATATTGCGAGACGAGTTCAAATCCTGGACGTGGCTGTTTGCATTTCACGTAACACTAATATCCGTAGGAAAAGTACAAATCCAATTATTCTCCCTCCAGCTATGGGTAAATTTGTTGTATACCCTTTCTTACTTCTTACTTCTAGTCGTCTTTTCTTCTGGCCGGCTTTGGTTCTTCTATCATCTTGGTCTGGGTCTCTTCTTCTAAAGGTCTGGACTTTCTTGGGGACTTCGGGTCTGGTTTCTGTTAGGGATTTCTCCTTATCAGAAGCCCTTTGTCATTGTTAGTTTTTAGTAAACACAAGACTTCGATTTTCTTTTAATGTTACTTTATTCGGTAAATCCCCAACCCAGACATAACATAGCGCGCGTATGCAGAGTTACAGTTTAGACAGAGCATCATGGCCGACTGCTCTGTCTGACGTCCACTGCAAAACTAAACTAAAGCTCCTTACTATTCTTAAACCGGAACAGGTTCTTCTATTACTTCCGGTTCCCACGATTTATCCCCGGAAGGCAAGGTGAGAGTGAGGTCAAACGCCGTCACTCACTTTCAGGGCCATCAGCTGCACTGATCGCCACCATATCTCTATACTACCTTACATAAGTATGAAAAGGGTGATCCCCTCAGAATTAAAGGGGATTGACAATAATCTTATGCCACCGCATAGATTATGTAACAAATTGCTGGACAGACTAGGATATTTAACCTTGATTAGGCAGCCGGTTTAGGTGTAGGAAAACACTGAATTCAAATAAACGGGACTCCCTTCTCGTTAGTCAATTTGCCTCATCTCAGAAATCCAGACCAACAAGGAAGACAAGCGTTGTGATAAATAATTTTGTGTCTAAATATACTTTAATAAGTATAGATAAAAGGATATTAAAACAACAAACTGCTGTTAAAGGGAAAACATTTTATAACATAGCTGATATTGAACAATATTTCGATTTTATAAAAATCATCTTCAGAGCTTGTTTATACTCCGTGTTGTTAAGAGCGGAGACAAAAGTCATATGAGTTCAAAACAAAAACCTTGATGTTGCAAAAAAGAAAAAAATAATAATAAAAAGACAACCTTACAACCGTTCATATTTTTTTTACTTTATATATAAGAAAAACAAAAAATAGAAGATTTACAATATTAATTACGAAAATAAAAATTATTTTTTTTCTATAAATCTGTTGAAGACCAACCGTCAACAGGCTAATACTCATCCCGTTTTGAATGAGAGAATTCGTCTAGTGTCAAACTTGTTAATATGTCTTCTTTTTTAAAAACTGTTACAATAAGATATACATAATCTGATCACCGAGAAAAATGCGGCGGAAGTGCTCACATTCGAAACTATTGTATACCTTTTTTTTCTTTCTTTCTATTTTTTTCTTTTTTGCAACATCAAGGTTTTTGTTTTGAACTCATATGACTTTTGTCTCCGCTCTTAACAACACGGAGTATAAACACGCTCTGAAGATGATTTTTATAAAATCGAAATATTGTTCAATATCAGCGAAATTATAAAATGTTTTCACTTTAACAGCATTTTTTGGTGTTTTCATATCCTTTTATCTATACTCATACCGTCGGATTCATTTCCTTTCTTTTAACTTATATACTTTCATAAATATTTAAGCACAAAATCATTTTTACCATCAATCATATTATGAAATAATTTTTTTGTTAAAGTTTCAATTGTCACATACCTTTAAGAATGGGGCTGGGTTAGCTCAGTCGGTAAAGCGTTCGGCTAGAAACCACAAGGTTTCTAGTTCGATACCGGCCCTCGCCAACTCAGCTTATGAGTATCACAGAAATATGTGCGGTGAAGTAAGGAGCTGATGGTAGGTGTTGCGCTCCACCCCAGCTACAGAAACAATCTTCTTGGTATAGCGCTAGTGAAAAGGGGATAGACTCTCCCGCTGATTGACTTTTAAAAAAATATATTTAGCTACAAAATGATTTTTATCAGGATTCATATTTCTATAGTTGTTTCTATTCAATTGTCATATATCCTTGACAATATATTTATAAAAGTAGATCATATTGTTAAACTAAATTTCTGTTAGAGTTTCTATTAAATTAACATCTGTCTTTAAGAATATATTCATAAGAGTACATTTAGATACAAAAATGACTTTTTATCTTGAATTATTGTAGAAATTTCTATTGTCACACACTTTTGAGCATATATTGAAAAGAAATCTCTTTAGACACAAAATCATTTATCAGGATTCATATTCTCTAGGAATTTCTTTTTATATAATCCTTCCAGACAAAAAAATTATGAACAAGAGATAAGAATTACGAGGAATCATTAACATGCAATATACATATTTCTGTTGCATACTTAAGCCAGGTGTGTGAAAAATAACAAACGCTTGGTTCCAAGCCTCCCACCCCCACCAGACAGCACAAACTCGCTCTTTCATACACACACACACACACACACACACATATATATATATATATATATATATATATATATATACATATATATGTGTGTATTTTGGCAGCATTTTTTCTTGTAGGCATATATTGTTAAATAATGCAGCCATTTTTTTGTCTGCAAGTTTTGTCCTTTGTTTTTTTCGTATAGCCGGATTATTTTTATAATATCTGGCGAAAATTGGCTGATGTATTTGCCATATGTCATAGACCAATTACTTTCCGCACTATCGTTTAAAAGAGGTATATTGCCCAGCTCCTGATGCATCCCTCGAGGGGAATGGCCACAGAATCCAAGCCATTTTTAAAACCACTACGCATAATTTGTTCGTGGCACTCCCCAAAACGACCTCGTATCTAAAGTTCCACCTCATCCTCCATAGTACCCCTTGTCGTTAGATTCAAAACTACCTGCCTGCTTTCTATGACAAATCATCATCATCATCATCATCATCGTATCATGCTAGTAGCACATATTCATCACAATATCTCGCCAAACGTCCCTATCATTCATTGCTCTCGGGAGGTCCTCTGCGCAGCATCCAGTATTTTAACCCATCCGGTTTCGACTGGGGGTCCGGTGAGCTTCGGCCGCTGGACCGGTTATGTTATAATAATAGCGTCGATCTCTTGGGGCCATCCCCCCCAGGCAACACCAGCCCGCTCGATTTAAAGGGGCAGGTCTGGGTTTATTACCCAGTGCCTGAGGCGCCCCCTTGAGGGGGAATGCCGACGGGATAGACGCAATTTTTTACCCGCAACCCATGAGCTTCGGTTTGTTGGTGGTTCCACGTTAATAGGGCCCTGTGCCTAACCCGTACAAGTGGGGTACGAGGTAAATACAATCCAGTATCCGCACAAAGCTGGTCAATGTAGGTTTTTGTTGGACGGTCTGCACTGACGTGCCAAGGAGCTAATTTACACAAGTGGACGTCGCTTATAAGTTCGTCCTTGTTTCTCCAGCAGTGCCCAGCATGTCTTGTAAGTCTTATTTGGATGGATAGGAGACAAATCACCGTGCAGCTGTTCCCTTATGGGTTATTTCCAGGATTTGTTTAAGATCGTATACATAATTTTTGTGCAGCTCCCATCTAACTTATTCTATAATATCTTTGTTAGAGGTAAAATGGGGCATCTACACTGTAATAACAATGTTCTCTGGGGGACACAGTTAAGTCCAACGATTTTACTCTCCCAGCAATGCTGCACCCTTCTCACCAATACTATCAAAAGATCTTGTCTCTCGTCCACTCGTCACCACAGCCAAAATGCTACTGCAAGCTTTTCTCCCGGTTTCTGAGGGCTGGTCAAATAAATACACAATTACAGTGTTCATCCGGGCTCCTTACACTGACCAGCACGTGCGACACTAATCAGCACGCGTCAATCCTTCACATCCTGGCCACTCTGGATAGTTTAGCCATTCCCATGCGTCGGGCCACGACTCACGATCAGGAGAATGCGAGTTCAATCTCCCCACTCGCCTCTGATCTTCATTCTGCATGCCAAACACAGTCGTGCACGCTTCGAACTACTACGTTCGTGGTTTCACTCGCCACTTACACCAAATACAAACATCTAATCCATTTAATCCCTCCGATTCTAACAATGATTTCTATATACTAAAGTTCCACATCTTTAGGATAAATGACAGTACTGTTTGTCTGTTGGGTTTATTCTCAGCTAACTATTGAAAATACCGAGCTCAAGGGGTTACATTTTGACCTGAATTTTGTTAATCTAAAATTATGAATCGATCATAATATTTCAGATAATCGGAGGCGCGTGGTCCAATGTTTAGAGTCGTAGGAAATGGACTCGTCGACCGGAGTTCCAATCCTGGACAAAGCTACAGTTCTTATAGCGCTAATACCCTTGGGAAAGGTATGAATCCAACTACTCTCTCTCCAGCTATGGGTAAATAGTAGGGCAGACTGGACTCTTTAACCTTGGTTAGGCAACCAGTCTAGGAGAAGAAAAACTCTGAATTCAAACCTGCTAAACTCCGCTTGGGGTGGTCACTACTAGAATAGACTCAGACCTAATTAGTGATCTATTAAAAATTAAAAAAAAAATTGGTACTGATAAAGAATGAACTGTTCGTTGCGATCAATTTTGAAAGTGCGTGTCACCCAAAACAGAAATATAGGTTCTTTTTAGAGAACATTTCGAAAGTAGATTTAAACAAAAAATAAACGAAAATTTTTCAGTCGAATTTTTTTACAATAAGATTAACTCTTGCTAAAGCTCTTAATCCTTGTCTTAATCTTCGCTTTTACAAGCTTATCTCGGTCTGATTTATATATATATATATATATATAATATATATATATATATATAATATGTGTGTGTGTGTGTGTGTGTGTGTATAATATATATATATGCATATGTATATATATATAAATATATGCATATGTATATATATATGAATATATGCATATGTGTATATATATATATATATATATATATATATATATGTATATATATATACATATATATATTATATGTGTATGTGTGTGCGTACCTGAGCATGTGCGTGAGTGCATGCCCGAGTATGTATGCATGCCTATACATCTGAAACGTCATATATTGTACGACTGTGTTTTCTCTATATATATATATATATATATATATATATATATATATATATATATATATATAAAGTGACTATATGTACATATCAATATGTATAAAAAAAACGTATATCAATATTAACGCACAATCACTCACACACACAGACATATATATACATACACACACACATATATTTGTGTGTGTGTATGTGTGAAGTGTATGTATTTGTACATATATATTGAGAGGTCGAGGAAAAAGAAATGCAGTATTAAAGGCTTCAAATTTAAATGCACATACATTCACAGACACATGAAAGCATATACACATACACACACACTCTCTCTCTCTTTCTTTCACACACACACACACACACACACACACACACACACACATATATATATATATATATATATATATATATATATATATATACATATATCTGTATTTAGGCAGCATTTTTTCTTGTAGGCATATATTGTTAAATAATGCAGCCATTTTGTGTCTGCAAGTTTTGTCCTTTGTTTTTCGTATTGCCGGAATAGTTTTGTAATATCTGGCGAAAATTGGCTGATGTATTTGCCATATGTCAAAGACCAGTTTGTGTTTATTATTGTTGTTAATATTATTAATATATAATAATAATAATATTATAATTATATTATATATATATATATATATATATGTGTGTGTGTGTGTGTGTGTGTTTGTTGATAGAAATCTTGTTCTTTTTGGAAAATTACCATTTAGTATTCACTTTTCACTGAGGTCCTTGGAAAAGGCATGAATTCACTTCTCTCTTCAGCTATGAATAAAAAGTAGGGCAGTAGGGATTTTAGGGGTTCTTTAATAGGCCTCATCATGGATTGTTTCTTGTTGCTGTAGGAAATTTTCACTTTATGATGTTCAATCAAGAAGACACTAATGGTTATTGTCATAGGAAATGGACACAGCAATCAAAGTTCAAATCCTGAAAGAGGCTATTTGCATTTCACATTGCTTTGTGAAAGGTATGAATCGCATCATTCACCATCCATCTATGGGTGAATTTTAGGGCAGACTGGGCACTTAAATATTGGTATGGAAACCAGTCTAGGAGAAGGAAAACTCTGAATTCAAACCTGTTATTTTTTTAAACTTTAACATTTTTTTCTCTTTCCTTTATCTCCAAATTTAATTCAATTTGAAGTTGCATACCTTTTCCGATTTTTTTTATTTTCTTTTGTCTTTCTTTTCTTTCTTTTTAAATGTTTTTTCCTTCTTTTCCTTGAGCCTTTTTTGCATTCTTTTTCTTTCTTGCTTTCTTTCTTTCTTTCTTTCTTTCCTTCTTTCTTCACGTCTTTTCCTTCATCAAATCCTTCAGTTTCCAATTTTTCGGAGACCTGGGTATGAAGTTAAAATGCATCGAGAAGTAAGGTTTCAATTCTGGAACTCAGGGCAATGTGAAATACACATTCATTGCCATTACTTCCAGGTCCACCTTGACTCGGAGAGCTTTACATGTTAAGGTGCCATCTATGGGTTAAATAGAGAAAAAGAATAATTAAAAAGATATGTTTCAAAAATTTCAATACCCAATAATAAAACAAAAACGTATTCGGCATAAAATAACCTATGGTTGACATGCCGTAAAATCCAACCAACAAACCAACTACTATTCAATTGCTCATTTCAACAATTTTTTTAATCTTTCAAAAAATGTTTAAATATATTGTTCTCTTTGGTCACCCTATCGGGGAGGGGGGTTAGAATACGTTGACAGTATCCTCTGCTAATTGATAAGCCCAACCCCTAAAGAGGAGGTGTCCTGGGTGTGAGTCTAAACTGCAAATGATAGTGACAATCCAGTTTTGGGGTGGGAGGCGAAATAACCCTTCATTTTCATTACTCCCATGTTCACTATGAACCGTAGTGGTAGTATATATTACGTTCCCATCTATGGAGTGGTAATATCTGTTAGAGTCAGTATATGGAACGGTAGTATCTGTTAGGATCCCATCTATTGGTCAAATCATCATCATCATCATCATCATCATCATCATGTCGTGCTAGCAGCACGGATAACCATGACAATCTCTCGCCAAACGTCTCTATTATACATTGTCCCTGGCAGGTCCTCCGCACAGCATCCATTATCTGCACAGAGTTGGGTAATATATATGTATTTACCAACTCCTCCACACGAGAAGGATGTGAGACAAGGTCAATTTCTTAAGCGGAGTTCAACAGGGTTGAATTCAGAGTTTTCCTTCTCCTAGACTGGTTACCTAGCCATGGTTAAAGAACCCAGTCTGCCCTGCTATTTACCCATAGCTGGAGGGAGAGTAAGATTCATACCTTTCCCAAGGGTATTAGCGCTAAATGAAATGCAATTATCACGTTCAGGATTTGAACTCGGGGCGACGAGTCCATATCCCATGACTCTAACCATTACACCACGCGAGTTAGAGTTGGTTAATATAAGTCTTGTTCGTCTCACTCGGATGGTTTGTGTGATAGGGGGCAAGTGGCCGTACAGTTGCTTTATTGTGGGATGTTGTTTCCAAGATCACACGCAGCATTCTTCTGCAGAGCCCATCTAGCTAACGAAACGTCTAGAGTATAAGCTTGATGAGTCAAATAGATCTGTTTAAAATTTTTTGATTGGACTGTATACAAAAAATAACAACATTTAAAAAAACGTGTACACAAAAATGTAATCTATGGATTAAGTAGATAAAAAATAAGTTTAAGGAAATGTGTTTAGAAATACGAGTTTAAAAATTTGAATACTTCATTGTCATTAGCATTGCAGTCTCGGAAGACTATATAGTTCTTGTGCTCCTGAAGTTACAGTGACTCCTGTATCTGTGAAGTCCGATGCTCGAGAAATATTCTCGACCACAGATGCTGCATGTGAAGGCTGTCCCTGAAGATGTTGATGTGCCGGTGCTTTGTTGCCGCCGCTTTCTTCTGGACCTCTTGGCTTCATGGTGTTGCACCAGGGTAACTTCAGACATGAACATTCTGCTACGGAGAGCCTGCCGCCACCGAGGGCGGTCCTGAATATTTAACAACAATGAATAAAGCAAACGTCTTCGGTATAAAATAACCCAATGATTGACATGTCAGAAAATCCAACAACCAACCAACCAACCAACCAACCAACCAAGAATCTTGTCATACGATGAAATATTTAATTATTTTCCTACCTCTCTTATTCTTTTTTTTTCGCAACGTCCAACCTTTTTGTTTTCATATAATGTTTTCCCCTTTCTATATTTTTGATAAATCCGGGTAAGGATATATATATATATCCCGGTTTCGATTTCTGTCGGAGGGAAATCGTTAGTATATACCGCTGATGAGACTTAATAAAGTCGAAACAGTCTGTACGGTATTCTACACACCGAGCCATCCTTTGCCGGGATTACACTTGTCAAGTTCATTTTCTATATGAAAAAGTATCGAATTTTATGCGATACATGCGTTGTAAGTGCCTTCAAGTAAAAAATTTAATATATATATATATATATATATATATATATATATATATATATATTTATATATATAAGGGATATATAAGTAGGAATAGTAGTGTGGTACACTCAAACAGATAAGTCGTAGTTGTAGTAGTAATAGTTGTAACAGTAGGCGTGTGTATGTCTATATTGTTGGGTATTTATAGCTGACATCAGCCAATCATATCACTGTGAGGGGAACCCAGGTATATGCATATTCATTACATCTATTTTTTATCATTTATATTCGTCGCTCTTTGGTTTATTGATGTTCTTTTTACGTCATCTTTTTTCTTCTTAAAATTATCTCCCCTTGTTAAATCAGTCTTTCATCTTTCAGATTCTTCACGATTTTCTTCTTTTCTTTCCATTCTTTCCTTTTTTTAAATCGACAGTTATCTCCCTTTGTTAAATCACTCTCATTTTTTCCAGATAGTTTGAGATTTTCTACTTTTTACTGCTTTATTCATTTTTTTCCTTCTTAGCTTTATTCTTTTTAAAAATTTTCTTTCTATACTTCCTCTTTCTATTCCTCTTTCCTCTCTCTCTCTCTCTCTCTCTCTCTCTCTCTCTCTCTCTCTCTCTGTATATCTGTTTCTGTCTCTCGGAGAAGGAAAACTGAATTCAAATCAAAGGCGCTATCTTCTACTTTGAGAGTCCATTTTTTTAAAATAGAAATACAGGGATTAGAGGCAACATATACACTGTTCAAAGAACAGAGGCAAATAAAGGTTGGGAAGGAATTTCTGAAAGTTGCATGTGTTCATCCAATGAGGCTCCTAATGGGTATGCCAATTCCTTTTAGGGAGATAATTATTCATTAAATCCCTATTCCTCATATCCATAAATACCAATGTCCTTCAATAAATAAATAAATTAATATTCTTTAATAATTGACGTAAAATATTGTTTGACTTTCTATTTGTTTTTTTTTATTTATGTTTCTCAGATAAAGAAAAGTCATGATTAGTATCAAGTGATTTTTATATCGTTTATTTTCTTTCTTTTACTTTTACTGTTGCGGGGCGTTCGCCTTCTTTGCGGGCTTTTTTCTGGTCGTCGCTCGCTCCGGCGTCGTTCGGCCCTGAAATACCGCCACTTCCGTCGTTTCCTCGCTCACCCGGTGAAAAAGGGGACGGGTCGCTCGGCGGTCCTCTTGCTAGCACCAAGGGCTTGCGGGCTCCCCCCGATTGGGGGCCCGCGTTCGACCTTTAGCCGGGGACCGTGCCGGGCGGGGAGTTTGACTGGGGCGGTACGTCTGTCAAACGGTAACGCAGGTGTCCCAAGGCGAGCTCAGCGAGGACGGAAACCTCGCGTGGAGCAAAAGGGCAAAAGCTCGCTCGATCTCGATTTTCAGTACGAATACGGACCGCGAAAGCGTGGCCCATCGATCCTTTCCGAGCGGAGAGCTCTTTCCGCCGAGAGGTGTCAGAAAAGTTACCACAGGGATAACTGGCTTGTGGCGGCTAAGCGTTCGTAGCGACGTCGCTTTTTGATCCTTCGATGTCTTATCTATACTGTTATTTTTTGCTTTCTTTTCTTTTTACTTTCCTCTCTTGCTTAATTCTTTTCGTTTTCTTCTTCTTCTTTCCTCTTTGTTCTTTATTTCTAATTAGAGGCGGCTACCCGGCGCTTCCTTGGTAGAGAGGGTGAGCAAATCCATTATTACTGAATTACGAGTTGGATCATCGCAGGCAGCACCATTTAAATCCCTATGTAAAAAAGACCTTGCGTTGATCCAACCCGGTGGGTTATCAAAAAAGTGTATATACACTGATACAAAACAAATTCATGCTGTTACTATTTAAATTCTATCTTTTAATTAACTCAAATCAAATATTCATTATTTTTGCTCAGAAACCGAGCCCTGGTGATATTTAATGTGTATATATATTTGCTTTGTCGTTAATTGTTTTATTTTCGAAGTTTCCTCCGGACATACATATACACAAAACTGCCCTTTATATATATATAGAAAACCAAGCCCTGGTGATATTTAATGTGTATATATATTTGCTTTGTCGTTAATTGTTTTATTTTCGAAGTTTTCTCTGGACATACATATACACACAACTGCCCTTTATATATGTATAGAAAACCATGCCCTGGTGATATTTAATGTGTATATATATTTGCTTTGTCGTTAATTGTTTTATTTTCGAAGTTTTCTCTGGTCATACATATACACACAACTGCCCTTTATATATGTATAGAAAACCAAACTCTGATGATATTTAATGTGTATATATATGTATAGATTATTCAAACCAAACATAGAATGAATAGGGCTGATAAAATAAAATTGATTTTCCTTATCTTCTTTTTCTTTCTATTATTTACTTTACACTCTTTTTATTGTCTTTGTGTTTCCTTACTCTCTTATTTTCTTTTTTTTCTTTCTCTCTTTTTTCTTTCACTCTTTCTCCTTTCTCTCTTTCTTCCTCTCTTTTTTCTTCTTTCTTTTTTATTCCTTTCTCTCTTTCTGTCTCTCTTTTTATCTTTCTTTTCCTAGTTTTTATATCCTATCTTTTCCTTCTTTAACTCTCCCCTCTACCTTTCGTTTATTCTTTTTCTTTTTTCTTTTTTCTCTTCCATTATTCCTTCTCGTTTCCTTCCTTCCTTCTTTCTTCTTTTTTCGAATTCCTTAAACTAAACATATCATTAATACGAGTGATAAGACTCATCTTAATTTACAATATATTTCCTCTTTCTTCTTCTTCTTCTTCTCCCCCTCCCTATTTACTTTACTCTCTTTTTATTTTCTTTGTTTCTTTTCTGTTTTCCTTTCTCTTCTTCTTTCTCTCTCCCTTTTATCTTTCTCCCCTTAAATTTTATACCCTATCTTTTCCGTCTTTAACTCTCTCCTCTACGTTTCTTTTCCATAATCTCTTTCCTCTCATCTTCTTCATTTTCCTTTCCTTCTTCTTTCCCTTTTTATTCTTTATTTCTCATCCCTCAAAGCAAACTTTGAATTAATCACGGCAATAAAACAAAACAAACAAAAAAACTTTTTGTAAATCCAATCCTATTTCTCTTCGTTTTTTTTTCTTTAAAAAACTGCCAAATTCTGCTTTCATCAATTTATGACGGCGTTAGAGAAATACATTCGCTTTTGGGGATTAAAGAAGAAAAAAAAACATGAAAAAAATTTCTTAACCTCCTCACCGTCAAAACATTTTCCATATTTCCATGATAAGCGTTCCAACGTTTTGGCCCAAAGAAAAAGTAAAGACACTGACAAAAAAAATAAAAAATAAAAATAAAAACTTAAAATAAATCATCGTAATAAATTCACAGAAGGAAAAAGATAAATGAAAAATTATGTGAACATATTTATTACTTTGTCACTCTAAATCTGCAACCTCCCATTTACTCTTGTTGCTCTTGCTCTTATTATCATTTACTCCTTTTGAGTTTTCACATCAGTGTTAGCTGATGGTCTTTCACTGGTGTCTGAGTGACAGCAAATCTACTCAAGTCTCCAGGACTCTTCTGAGTATTCTGACAGATTGCAGCAGGGCAGTGTTCTGAATGGTTTGAATCCTTCCTCTGATTTCCAAACTTTCCAGACCCTTTTCCAATCCTTTTGGGACTGTTCAAAGTGCACCAACTACAATTGGTATCACTTTCACTTTCATTATTATTATTATTATTATTATTATTATTATTATTATTATTATTATTATTATTATTATTTTCACTCCTTTTGAGTTTTTCACACGAGCGTTACCTGATGGTATTTCACTAGAGTCTAAGTGACAACAAGTCTCCTCAGGTTACCAGGACTCTTCTGAGTATTCTAGCCGATTGCAGCAGTGCAGTAGTCTGGATGGTCTCAATTCTCCCTCTGATTTCCAGATCCTCCAGCTATTATTATTATTATTATTATTATTATTATTATTATTTTCACTCCTTTTGAGTTTTTCACATCTGTGTTAGCTGATGGTATTTCACTGGAGTCTGGATGACAGCAAGTCTCCTCAGATCTCCGGGACTCTTCCGAGTATTCTGGCAGATTGCAGCAGTGCAGTGTTCTGGATGGTATCAATCATTCCTCTGATTTCCAGACTTTCCAAACCCTTTTCCAATCATTTTGGGACCGTTCTTTCTTTTTTGTTAATCAACACTAGGTCTGGTCTTCTTGTTGGTATAAGGTGATCCGTTTTTATTTCAAAGTCCCAGAGAATTTTATGCGTTTCGTTCTCAAGAACAGATTCTGGTTTATGCATATACCATTTTGTTGTACGGTCAAAATTAAATTTCTTGCATAATTCCCGGTGGATCACCTTCTATTATTATTATTATTATTATTATTATTATTATTATTATTATTATTATTATTATTATTATTATTATTTTCACTCCTTTTGAGTTTTTCACACGAGCGTTAGCTGATGGTATTTCACTAGAGTCTGAGTGACAACAAGTCTCCTCAGGTCTCCAGGACTCTTCTGAGTATTCTAGCCGATTGCAGCAGTGCAGTAGTCTGGATGGTCTCAATTCTTCCTCTGATTTCCAGATGCTCCAAACTTTTTTCCAAGTTTATTGGTACCGTTCCAAGTGCACCACTTACAATTGGTATCACTTTCACCCTCATATTCCACAGCCTTTTCATTTCTCTGGCAAGGTTCAGGTATTTATCCATCTCTTCATTTTCTTTCAGCTTCACCCTGTGATCATGCTAGAACCACAAAGTCCACCAGTTGACACTTTCTCTTTTTTCTTTCTTTTTTTTTTTTTTGTTAATCAACACTAGGTCTGGTCTCCTGGCTTGGATAGGGAGATCCGTTTTCATTTCGAAGTCACAGAGAATTTTATGCGTTGCATTCGCAAGAAGAATTGTGGTTTATGCATATACCATTTTGTTGAATGGTCAAAATTTAATTTTTTGCATAATTCCCAGTGGGTCACCTTCCCAACACATTCGAGCTTAGCTTTGTATTCCCGTTGTGCTAGTTTTCTACATTCGCTTAATACATTATTATTATTATTATTATTATTATTAGTAGTAGTAGTAGTAGTAGTAGTACAAAATAATAAACACTCTCCG